>SJYC01057778.1:0-20594 GCA_006408675.1 Madoqua kirkii
AGAATGGCTGCGATCCAAAAATCTACAAGCAATAAATGCTGGAGAGGATGTGGAGAAAAGGGAACCCTCTTACACTGTTGGTGGGAATGGAAAATAGTACAGCCACTATGGAATAGTATGGAGAGTCCTTAAAAAATTGACAGTAGAACTGCCATATGACCCAGCAATCCCACTGCTGGTCATACACACTAAGGAAACCAGAATTGGAAGAGACATGTGTACCCCAATGTTCATTGCAGCACTGTTTACAATAGCTAGGACATGGAAGCAACCTAAATGTCCATCAGCAGATGAATGGATAAGAAAGCTATGGTACATATACACAATGGAATAGTACTCAGCTATTAAAAAGAATGCATTCGAGTCATTTCTAATGAGGTAGATGAAACTGGAGCCTATTATACAGAGTGAAGTAAGTCAGAAAGAAAAACACCAATACAGTATGCTACTGCTGCTAAGTCACTTCAGTCATGTCTGACTCCGTGCAACCCAATAGATGGTAGCCCACCAGGCTCCCCCATCCCTGGGATTCTCAAGGCAAGAACACTGGAGTGGGTTGCTATTTCCTTCTCCAGTGCGTAAAAGTGAAAGGTGAAAGTGAAGTTGCTCAGTCGTGTCCGACTCAGTGACCCCATGGACTACAGCCTACCAAGCTCCTCCATCCACAAGATTTTCCAGGCAAGAGTACTGGAGTGAGGTGCCATTGCCTTCTCCTCAATACAGTATATTAGTGCATATATATGGAATTTAGAAAGATGGCAACAATGTCCTTATATGCAAGATAGCAAAAGAGACACAAATGTAAGAACAGACTTCTGGACTCTGTGGGAGAAGGCAAGGGTTGGATGATTTGAGAAAATAGCATTGAAATATGATTATTACCATATGTGAAACAAATCACCAGTCCAGGTTGGATGCATGAGACAGGGCACTCAGGGCTGGTGCACTGGGTTGACCCTGAGGGATGGGATTGGGAGAGAGTTCGGAGGGGGTTTCGGGATGGGGAACACATGTACACCCATGGCTGATTCATGTCAATGTATGGCAAAAACCATTTGTATGGCAAAAAACAATTTGTAAGGTAATTGGCCTCCAATTAAAATAAATAAATAAAATTTTAAAATGCATTGCAGGTTTTCTGCTACCAGCATTAGATGAACTCTCCCAGTCCTTTTAGACCTGGTATCTAGAATGAAAATAACTGATGCAAATCTAATTCCAACCTATCCAAAATGGTCAAATCCAACGAATGTGAAATTTGAAGCAGAGTTACCATGTTGAGCCCAGCTCAGAACAGCAAACCATACCATAACCTGCTATAACAAGATCTATTTTTTATTGTAAGAAGGACTTAAACATAAAATTTTCTATCTTATCCACTTTTTTCTATCTTATCCACTACTGTGTAGTTCAGTAGTATGAACTATATTCACATTGTTATAAAACAGATCTCCAGAACGCTTCCATTTTTCACATCTGAAATGGTAACCATTAAATAACAACTCTCCCTTCCCTAAGTGAAATAAGGCAGTCATAAAAAGACAAGCTGTATATACCATAAAGTATTTCCGATTTAATTCTTTTGTAAACAATGTTTTATTTATTTTCATTTTATATAATTTAAGTTATAGGTACATGCTCACACAGGAAACTTGTTTTTAGATCTATGTTATGTGACCCTTCAACTTTTACCCCCCTCCACATACCAAAGTAAGAGCTCCTATTACATGTTGCTCAATTGGAAGGCTGAGTAATGAACACTTAAGGAATTAGGTTCATATAAAATTATGTTGCTTTATTGAGGCACATCTTTAACAAAATCCACAAAAGTAGTCATGCAAATAAGTATAATCCACCTATATAGGTGATTATCGTTTGGTTATTTCTTATAGTGAAGCATGTAAGAAAGAGGGAACCATAGTTTATTACTCTTTTCCTACAATACCTAGTTTAATACTTTGCTCATACTGGCAGATTCACAAAAGAACTCTTGGATGGTCAACTCAATTTCACACTGCAACTGACATTACAATCCTAGTTTATGGAATAAAGAAAGGAAAATGAAGGGAGGTAGGGAAAAACTAGCAATTTTTAATGCTTTTGGTCAGAAGAGCACCAAATTGTTTTGCATCTATTAACTCCTTTAGTTCTTACCAAGGCCAAATGAGAAGGCATTAAAGATGTCACATTACATAGGGAATAGCTGACCATGAGAGAGGTTAAGTCTGACTCATGGTGTTTGGCTGGACAATGATTCAAATCAATATTCAAACCTAGCTCTTTATGATTCCAAAATCCATGTTGTCTGCTTTACTATCAGCCTCATGGAACTTTGATCTCTCCTCATCTCTCCATAAAGGAATTATTCTTTTTGTTTATAATTTTAATTATAAATATTGCTTTTACCTCAAAAAATATACTGAAGCATTCAGACACTTAAACAACATTCTCTACTGTTTCCTTCAGTGTAGGAAGAATATTAGCAGACTGGGCATTCTCAGAAAAATAATGCAGTATTTATAGTATTTATGAGAAAACTGACATTTTAAACGTTCAATAATAACATGGATTGGGTCTTTGAAAGTTGCCACATCATATAACTTTCTAGAGACCAAATGGTACAACCTCCACAGTGAATAGAAGGCAAACAGAAAGGTCTTTCCAATAAAAATAACACTACCCTCTTCCTTGTTTTCTTTTTTAAACAAAAACTATGTTTATTGGCATCCTATCTTGGATACTTTTGTGAACATGATTTTCCTGATTTAGCAATTCATACAGTTTTGGAAAGCAAGTACCTACTGAGAATCTTTTTCAGAGCTGTCTTTACTTCTTTATTTCTCAGTGTATAGACAAGAGGGTTAAGTAGTGGGGTAATCACTGTATAGGTCACTGCCACAAGCCGATCCTTATCTGAGGAGTACAGGGATGTGGGCCTCAAGTAGATAAAGGAAGCACAACCATAGTGGACAATGACCACTGTGAGGTGGGAGGCACAGGTGGCAAAGGCCTTACGCTGCCCCTCTATTGAGGAAATCTTGAGGATTGTGGAAACAATGAAGACGTAGGAGATAAAGATCAGCACTAAGGGAACCAGCAACACCAGGATGCTGAGGAAGAAGATAACCATTTCCTTCAGGTTGGTGTCTGTGCAGCCCAGTTTTATGACCGGGGAAATGTCACAGAAGAAGTGGTTGATCCGATTGGAGGCACAGAAGGGTACACTAAACACCAGGACGTTGACAACCACAGAGATCAGGAAACCACAGAAGCTTGAGGCTAAAACCAGCCGTGTGCAGGTGGCTCTGCTGACAATGAGTGTGTAGTTGAGAGGGTTGCAGATGGCAACATAGCGATCATAGCCCATTACAGCAATTAGGAAACAGTTGGTACAAGCCAAGCCCACAAAGAAATAGAGCTGGGCCACACACCCAGACAATGAAATAGTTGGAGCTGTGGAAAGCAGGTTGGTCAGCATTTTTGGTACAATGACAAAGGTGTAGCAGGTTTCAGAACAGGAGAGGACAAAGAGAAAGAAGTACATAGGGGTGTGCAAAGCCCGGTCCAGATGAATGACCATCATGATGGTGGCATTGGCCGTCAGAGTGGTCAGGAGACCAGGAGGAAGATAAAGAAGAGAAGGATCTTCAGATCCCCCAGGTTAGAGAAGCCTATAAGGATGAACTCAGTGATCATGCTCTGGTTCTGCCTTTTCATTGGTCACTGCAAATCAGACTCAGACATTCTGCAACCAGCAAAAGAATGAATTTGACAAAAGTGAATGCCCTGGAATAGACCACGTCTGTGTTTCTCTACAAAATTGACAATACTGATCTGAAAAAAATGAGTAACAAACAAGTTAAGCACATTGATCAAGGGGTAAGGGGAAGGCAGTAGGCTTGAGGAGTAGTGGCATAAGAAAATCCCCAGTTCAATGATATCTGAAGACATTATTTTCATTTTTGTAAGTTGTTTCCATTTCTCTGTCTTCTTCTCAGCATAGAAGCTTCATACATAATGTGTTAAATCAAGAGGCGATCTTAGAGTCCTCTCATCTAAACCTGTGAGTTTATGGAAACTGAGTTTCAAAAAGATTAAACCATTTGCTTAACCCACATGAGAGTGACAGTCCTGGAAATCACCTATTTTCAAAGTAATTTTATGAAAGTATGAACTAGAAAAAAACAATTGAAAAGTCATTTCTCTAGTCCCTCATATACTTGAGACAAATAATGCTTGCTTACATATACTGAAGTGTTGAGATTTACTTGCTCATGATTAGTTGTGAAACCTTTGAGATGGGCTTAGAATGACCTCATATATTGGGGTTTCTCTTGTCATGGTAATTTGGGATTAAGAATCTAGCTAAAGCTCAAGTCATGCTCAGAGGATGCCGTTCTTGGGCTGACACCTTCACTCTCTTGACCACTGCCTCAATCTCTGATGCCTCCATAATATTCTCAGAAAAAGCCTCACCATTTTCTGTGGGAGACCTGTGATTTGATTCATAAATAACATAATTCTAAAACCTTTACACTAGTGACTAATTTGAAGAGACCCTGATGCTGAGAGGGATGGGGGGCAGGAGGAGAAGGGGACGACAGAGGATGAGATGGTTGGATGACATCACTGACTCAGCGGACATGGGTTTGGGTGGACTCCGGCAGTTGGTAATGGACAGGGAGGGCTGGTGTGCTGCTGTTCATGGGGTCACAAAGAGTCGGACATGACTGAGCGACTGAACTGAACTGGAGTCTTCTTTCCTAATCTGCACCTAAGTCTATAAGCCTTTTAAATATGTGTTGTCCAATCACAATAGTCAAGTTCCAGTTATAAGGAGTCTATTACCTTACAAAGCAGACTGTTCTCTTGCTAGATGGCTTAATTGGCCAGTCTCCTTACTGTGAGATGAACTATGGCTTTTTAAAACTTCCACTCTTTAGTCTTGATTTGTTCTTTGAAGATACAAGAAAATTCATTCTTAACAACAACAACAACAACAAAATGACAGCCTTCTTGTTATTGGGGTAAAATTATTATATCCCTTTATGGGTCTTATTTTCCTCTTAAATTTTTAGTTCTCTTATTTCCCTATGATTATCTTGAATTATCTGTTCTAATCACTATCTCAGGTCATTTTATCAGATTTTATCATTTTTATCCCTCTTTAGCTAGTCTATAGTCATCACACATCATAAATTTCTATCTTTGCCCATAAAAAAAATGCTTTTCTTTTCTCACAGTTCTTTAACCATCACAATTCATGTTCATCAGTCCTTCAAAGCCCTATGTTAATATTTATCTCCTAAAAGGCTTTGATTTGATTACTATGTGCAGTTATTTTGTCTGTCAGTTTGCTCTGGGATCATTTGCTGGAATGTAAGCATAGTGAAGCCAGAAGTGTGTAGGCTATGGAGCTAGACTGCCTAGACTGGGAACATGGCTTTATCACCTACTAGATTTATGACCTGGTAGAAACTGCTTTCATGTGCCTCAGGTTTTCATCTGAAATGGCAGTAATAATAATAGCAGAAACAAAACATTTTTGTGAGTACCAAGTGTTCACAGCTATGTTTCTATCTGACATTAGTATTCTATGTGCTAGCTCTTAGTATCTAGTTCAACCCTTTCATGGGTAGCTACTTAACAGCAAAGGTGAGACTGTATCCCAAATATCCTAAACTATCCACTGCAAGACTGTATCTTCTAATTAACAGAATCCTGTTTTTAATATTTTCAATATTTCTTTTGTACTGTATGCTTTTGCACCACTGGAGTAGGAAATTGATCAGTATCTTCTTTACTCCTGTGATCCTCACACAGGCAGCATTTTTCACACTTCCATTTACACCTAACTTTTATTCTTCCACCTTCAATACAGCAGATACATTTCCCCCTTTTTTGCTAAAGTATATATCTATCCTGCTCTTCAGAAATTTCCTTATTATTTTTCCTACCTTAAGTCATTTTATGAATATTTTTGTTTTGTGTGCATATGTGCTTAGTTATGTTCAACTCTTTGCAACCTCATGGACTGCAACCTTCCAGGCTCTTCTGTCTGTTGGGATTCTTCAGACAAGAATACAAGAATGTGTTGCCATGCCCTCCTCCAGGGGATCTTCCCAGCCCAAGGATCAAACCCAGGTCTCCTTTACTGCAGGAAGATTCTTTACCATCTGAGCCACCAGGGAAGCTCAAGAATATTGGAGTGGCTAGCCTATCCCTTCTCCAGGGGATCTTCCTGTCCCAGAAATTAAACTGGGGTCTCCTCTATTACAAGGGGATTATTTGCCAGCTGAGTTACCAGGGAAGCCCATTTTTGTTTTATATTTTAAAATATTTTTCTAACTTTAGTCTTTCTCCATATTCAGATTGTACTTTCTTCAGCTGTATCTCTGCCTTCCACATACGGTTTCTGTCCCTATGTTTCTCTCTGGATCCTGATCCTATGACCCACTGCACTTGTGCATGGTTCTCACCAGCCCTTCTGCCTTTGAATCTTTCTGTGATTCCCAATATATTTGTACAGTTTGATGGAAAGATGATATTGCTAAAAGAAAAGAGTTGTTCTACAACTATAATACAAATGAAGCACTTACAGAGTTCTGGCACAATCTGTTTTCTTTATCTTGTATATCCCATCAAAGTATAAAGAAGGAGAGAAATGGAGAAATTTGTGAGAACATCATGCAGTGTATTTTTCCAGAACTGACTGGAGGAAAATCTAGGCACTAAGTTAGCCTTTAAAGATGAAAGGAATCTCTGCTTTCTAGCTGAGCTAGAGCTAAGTGGACAGATGCAGTCTTAGCTGCTCTGTGTTCCTGATGGCAGAAGCTCCAACAAATCGTTGGGTCTTATAGAGTTAGGGTACTCCAGGGGATAAATGCCTTTGAGGGAGTTACTCATCTGGATTCTCAGCATTAATATAACTTGTAAAAATAAATCAAATAAATTATTTACTTTACTTGATTTATATAGGAAATATATAGTTTGAATACTATGGTTTTTTCATATATAATTTATTTTGACTCAAGTTTTCAGTTGCTAATAAGCCCTTAATCATTAATTAGCCTTATAGAATCTGGATATAAATGGACTCTTTTGAAGAATTAAGTAAATGCCATTAAAAAAAATCATGTAGTCTTCTCTTTCTCCTTCAAGTCTACTAATAGAATAAACCAGATAGTATTTTCTCTGTTTCTCCTGCTTTATGTGTCTTAATTATGTCTGCATTCTAAGAGAGCACAAATTATTTTTCTACACGTCTCTATCTGCTAAATTCATCTGTTAAATGCATTTTCAATGTGACATTCATCTATACATCCACTTACTCATTTATTAAATCAGTATGTTTTAAATATTGAGGTTGTTCCAAGTACTTGATAATTGTGTTGACAAGGAAAACTTCACAAAGATGAGGATGGCATAGAACATGATAATAGTAGTTTTTGGACCACATAGACTTATGCCTTCTGAAATGTATGTGAAGATGTCTATTGCTGGGTTCTGTTCAGGATACCCTGAGTTAGAAACATTGACATGGAGCCTGTGGATATTTTTCAATTGTTTCAGGTGATTTCCTTATTCTTAGAAAGTTTAAAACAGTATATTGTCTTCTGTCTGAAAATAACTTAGCATTTAGAGAGGAAGATGGAGAGAGAGAGAGAGAGAAAGAAAAGAATTCCAGAAGACAAAGAAAGCTAAGAGACAGTAATTACAAGGTGCTATAACATTAATAAGGGGTAGCATGATTTTCACATTCAGTAGCAAAAACAGTGTGTCTCAGACTTGTCAAACTGCCCTTAGACATCTATTCCTTCCAGGAATATTCCTCTTTCTGAAGAATTCAAGAGTTTTGTTCTATGTAAAGAGAGAAGAAATCATGGATTTCTTGTTTTAATTTCTAATTATGGGAAATATAAGGCTCTCAATTGATGTGTGTGATATGGGCTAATAAAAAGAAGTCTTATTTTTCCAGTGTTTATCTGACTTCTGTGGGGAAAGAGACAGATATTAAGGAGCAAGAATTATTTAAATTGAGCTCTATCGGGCTGAAGGACTATAACACTAAGCCTTCCATTCTACTCATTTTTCGTATTGCAAATATAATACTAACAGCAGTTTTTTAAACATTCACTATGCAGCTGTCATTATCTATTCATTAGCTTGTCTAAAATAACCTCATCAGGTAAGACGATGTATGCTCAGTCAGGCATGCCCAATTCTTTGCGACCCCACGGACTGTAGCCCACCAGGCTCCTCTATCCATGGAATTTTTCAGGCAAGAATACTGGAGTGGGTTGTTATTTCTTATTCCAGGGAATCTTCCTGACCCAGAGGTTGAACCCACGTCTCTTGTGTCTTGTGCATTGGCAGGCAGATCTTTGACCACTGCACCACCTAGGAAACCTAAGGTAATACTATTTCCATTTTACAGAAAGAATCCAAGGAAAGCACAGTAGTACTGCTGAGCTAAGGGGAGTGAAATGAGTTTTGGGAGGCTAAAGCAGCTATACTTTGTGGCGTAAAATACCAAGGAGTTGGGTCAATTTAGAGGAAGAATTTTAAAAATATCCATATGGGTACTTTTTCATAATGAGCTGCATACTGAAATGCTTAGGCATAATATGAAACTCTACAAGATTAAACAATGACCTACAAAGAGTCTAAGTTACACAGTTCCTATAACTCACTTACAGTTGGGAGATGTTTGAGATCCAACTAGCTAGATTCAGAAAACATCATATAAAACTTGGGATAGTCAACAAAGAAGCAAAAAACATGCCTTAGTCATAAGGATAAATTAGATATCAATAAATGCCACTATCTAACTGTTTTAACAAAACTTAAAAGTAAGTCTCAATCTGCATAGATGTGGTCAATTGATTTTCAACAAAGGTGTGAGACAATTCAATAAATAAAAAAAATTTTTTTCATTGAGTAATGCCAGAAAATAGATATACTTATGTAAAGAAATAAATATAGAAATTTTCATATAGGAAATTAACTCAGAAGGGATTATATACCTAAGTATAAACATTAAAATAATGAAACTTCTAAGAGAAATTGTTTGTGATGCTAATGTAGTGAAGTTTTCTTAGGGAGAACACAGAAGTGCAAACCAAAAAAGAAAAATAGTAATAGGTTAGATTTTATCAAAATATTAACAGTAACATATTTTACTTTTTGAAGGACACCATTAAGAATATGAAATGGCCAATTACAGACTGGGAGAGAATATTAGCAACACATATCAGGCAGAGGATTTCTTGTATTCAGAATATATAAAGAACAATAAAAGTCTTATCACTTCATGACAAATAAATGGGGAAAATTCAGAAACAATGTCGGATTTTATTTTCTTGGGCTCCAAAGTCAATGTGGATGGTGACTGCGTCCAGAAAATTAAACAACGTTTGCTCCTTGGAAGAATAGCTATGTCAAACCTAGAAAGTGTTTTTTTTTTTTATATGAAATGGCCAATTACAGACTGGGAGAGAATATTAGCAACACATATCAGGCAGAGGATTTCTTGTATTCAGAATATATAAAGAACAATAAAAGTCTTATCACTTCATGACAAATAAATGGGGAAAATTCAGAAACAATGTCGGATTTTATTTTCTTGGGCTCCAAAGTCAATGTGGATGGTGACTGCATCCAGAAAATTAAACAACGTTTGCTCCTTGGAAGAATAGCTATGTCAAACCTAGAAAGTGTTTTTTTTTTTTAAATTTATTTTTTGATTGAAGGAAAATTGCTTTACAAAATTTTACTGTTTTCTGCAAAATATCAACATGAATCTGTCATAGGTGTACATATGTCCTTTCCCTCTTGAACCTCCCTTCCATCTCCCACCCCATCCCACCCCTCTACATTGTTATTGAGCTCCTGTTTGAGTTCCCTGAGTCATACCGCAAATTCCCATTGGCTATCTATTTTACATATGGTAATGTAAGTTTCCATGTTACTCTCTCCATACATCTCACCCTCTCCTTTCTCCCCTTCACCGCTGCGTCCATAGTCTGTTCTCTATGTCTGTTTCTCCATTGCTGCCTTGCAAATTAATTCACCAGTACCATCTTTCTGATTCCATATGCATGCATTAGTGTATAATTTTTCTCTTTCTGATTTACTTCACTCTGTATAATAGTCTGTAGATTCATCTACCTTATTAGACCTGATTCAAATGCATTTCTTTTTAAGACTAATATTCCATTGTATATATGTACAACAACTTCTTTTTCCATCGATCTGTCATGGACATCTAGGTTGATTCCATGTTCTAGCTGCTGTAAATAGTGCTGCAATGAGCATTGGGGTACATGTGTTTTTTTCATTTTTGGTTTTCTCAAGGTATGTGCCTAGGAGTGGGATTGCTGGGTCATCAATTCAGTTCAGTTCAGTCGCTCAGTTGTGTCCAACTCTTTGTGACCCCATGAGCCATGGCACATCAGGCCTCCTTGTCCATCAACAGCTCCAAGTTTACCCAAACTCATGTCCATTGAATTGGTGATGCCATCCAACCATCTTATCCTCCTTATCCTCCTGTAGTCCCCTTTTCCTCCTGCCCAGTATGCTTTTCTCTAGAAATTGATAAGTTGATTCTAAAATTTATATGGCAATTCAGAACACATAAAATAACCAAAATAATTTAGAATAGATAAAACATTTCCTATATATAAGCACAATTTAGAAATAGATGACTCAGATTTCAATGTAAACTGTATCACAGTGTTGACCAACTGGTACTGAGACAAGAATAGAGATTTGGTGTAAGTGACAGAGATCAAGAAGTGTAAATTTCCAGTAACAAAAGAAATGAGTCATGGGATGAAATATACAGCATAGGGAATATAGTTATTTATGCTGTAATATTTTTGTATGGTAACAGTAATTAGACATAATATAGTAACTATTTTGTATTGTAGAGAAATACCAACTCACTATGTTGTACACCTGGAGCTAATGTAGTGGTTCAATTTTACTTCAATTAAAGAGATATAGACACTGGAAGAAAATCATCAAAATGATAATAATGGTTACCTCTGGGGTAGTAAGGAATATGAGTGATTGTTAATCTTCAACTTATGTTTTTATATTAAAAATGAAAACGTATAGACACATGAGTCAATATAACAGAAGGTACACGATGGATACTGTAAATATAAGGTCAATACATTTTCAATGAAGTTGTCAAGGAATTTAAATAAAAATTGAAAAGTTATTTCATGTACTAAATAAGGAAATATTGAATGTGCATGAAAATGTCAAAACATACATTTTATAATAAAGCATAGGAGATAGTCTGCAGCTTGAAGTAGACATATATTAGACAGGATAAAGTAAAAAAGAATAATAAGAAAAATAATGATAATTTATATCAGTAAAGAAGCACAGATTCTTTATTCCAGAATCAAGATTGCCAGAAGAAATATTAATAACCTCAGATATGCAGAGGACACCACCAACATTATGGCAGAAAGTGAAGAGGAACTAAAGGGCTTCTTGATGAAAGTGAAAGAGGAGAGTGAAAAAGCTGGCTTAAAGCTCAACATTCAGAAAATGAAAATCATGGCATCTGGTCCCATCACTTCATGGCAAATAGATGGGGAAACAGTGGAAACAGTGTCAGACTTTATTTTGGGGGGCTCCAAAATCACTGCAGATGGTGACTGCAGCCCTGAAATGAAAAGATGCTTCCTCTTTAGAAGAAAAGCAATGAGCAGCCTAGACAGCAAATTAAAGAAGCAGAGACATTACTTTGCCAACAAAGGTCCATCTAGTCAAAGCTATGGTCTTTCCAGTGGTCGTGTATGGATGTAAGAGTTGGATCATAAGGAAAGCTAGGAAAGCTAAGTGCCAAAGAATTGATGCTTTTGAACCATGGTGTTGGAGAAAACTCTTGAGAGTCCCTTGGACTGCAAGGAGATCCAACCAGTCCATTCTGAAGGAGATCAGTTCTGAATATCCATTGGAAAGACAGATGCTGAAGCTGAAGCTCCAATACTTGGGCCACCTGATGCGAAGAACTGACTCATTAGAAAAGACCGTGATGCTGGGAAGGACTGAAGGCAGGAGAAGGCGACAACAGAGGATGAGATGGTTGGATGGCATCATGAGTTTGAGTAAGCTCCGGGAGTAGGTCACGGACAGGGAGTGCTGCAGTTCACGGGGTCGCAGAGAGTCGGACACGACTCAGCGATGAACTGAAGTGAACCTCACACTGGGACTTCACCCTGTGATTGATGCTGGGAAGGATTGGGGGCAGGAGGAGAGACCACAGAGGCTGAGATGGCTGGATAGCATCACCGACTCAATGGACGTGAGTTTGAGTGAACTGTGGCAGATGGTGATGGACATTGATGCCTGGCATGCTGCGATTTATGGGGTCGCAAAGAATCAGACAATACTGAGTGACTGAACTGAGCTGAACTGAATATTAAAAACATCTGTAAATCTGCAATTACATAAATTTGATGATTGGACAACTCTGAATATATTAAAAACCACTGAACTGTACATTTCAAAAGTGTATATTTTATGGTATGAAAATTATATTTTATTAAAACTGTTCAAAGCAGAAACAGAGATGCAGAAGTAGAGAACAAGCTTACAGATACCAAGGGGGGATAGGCTATGAGATGAATTGGGAGAATGGAATTGACATATAACACTCTTGATTCCGCATATAAAATAAATAACTAATGAGAACCTACTGAATAGCACAGAGAACTCTAATCCATGCTCTGTGGTGACCTAAACGGGAATGAAACCCCCCAACAGGGGATATATGAGGGCTTCGCTGGTGGCTCAGATGGTAAAGAATCCACCGGCAATAGAGGAGACCTAAATTTGATCCCAGGGCTGGGACAATCCTCTGGAGAAGGGAATGGATACCCACTCTAGTATTTTTGCCTGGAGAATTACATGAACAGAGGAGCATGGCAGGTTACAATCCACAGGGTCACAAAGAATTGGACACAACTGAGTGACTAATGCACATATACGAATAGCTGATTCAGTTTGCTGTACAGCAGAAACTGACACAGAAGTGTAAAGCTGTGATAAAAAAAGAGGCATAATTAATAGAAAAATAAGCCATATATTAGGAGTAAATATTTGCAAAATATATATCTAATAAAGCACTCGTATTCAGATCAAAATATCTGAATACAAAGAAAAAAAAGAAATACAAGCAAAAATTAACACATAATAAAACATTTGAAATACATACTTCACAAAACAAGATGTACAAGTAGCCAAAAGCACATGAACAATGATCAACATAATTAACATCAAGAAAAACACCTGATCAAAGTGAAGTAAAATATCACATTTAAGAAATTTAAAAGACTGACTACACCAAGAGTTGGCTGGGATGTGGAAACACTGATATAGGAATACATTGCTGATAGGAATTAAACATGATACCTCTTTGAAAATGATTTGGCAGTTTACAAACAACTAAAAAACCTTTCTAGTCATGGGTACTCACCAAACATAAATGAACATATGTCTACATGAGGACATAGAAACTAATATTCATAAGTGTTTTCCTCCTATTAGCCTCAAACGGGAAATAATCTAAATGTCTTTCAACAGCTCAACAAGTGAACAAATCATGATGATTAATAAATGGGATACTTTAAACAACAACCATATTAATTAACAAAAAATTGAATATTCTTATGAAACAGTATGTCTCCAAAACATGGTAGGTGAAAAAAATGAGGCAAACCTGAGTAAACTGCATGTTTCCATTTATATTAAATTTTAGAAAACAGCAACTTGTATCTACAGAAAACAAGGTTACTATTTCTCTTGTGCCAGGACTTGGTGAAACTGCCCACACAAAATAGAAAGGAACTCTTCTGGGTTGAAGAAATTATCTGTAACCTTATAGGGTGGTTGTTGCTCAGATATATGCATTTGTCAAAACTCATTAAACTATACATTTAAATTGGGAAAATGTATTTTATGATATTATTAAATTAAACCTACAGAAACTGAAAAAGTGAAAGTTGCTCAGTCGTGTCCAATTCTTTGCAACTCCATGGATTATTAGTTCAGCTCAGTTCAGTCGCTCTTCTCTGGGCCAGGATACTAGAGTGGTAGCCTTTACCTTCTCCAGGGGATCTTCCCAATCCAGGGATTGAACCTAGGTTGTCTGCATTGCAGGGGTATTCTTTACCAGCTGAGCCACAAAGGAAGCCCCAAACCTAGATAAGGCTAATAAAATTATTCAGTTAAGTTCAGTAGCAGTCATGTCCCACTCTTTGCGACTCCATGAATCACAGCATGTCAGGCCTCCCTGTCCATCACCAGCTTCCGGAGTTCACCCAAACTCATGTCCGTCGAGTCAGTAATGCCATCCAGCCATCTTATTCTCTGTGTTCCCCTTCTACTCCTGACCCCAGTTTCTCCCAGTATCAGAGTCTTTTCCAGTGAGTCAACTCTTCACATGGGATGGGCAAAGTATTGGAGTTTCAGCCTCCACATCACTCCTTACAATGAACATCCTGGACTAATTTCCTTTAAAATGAACTGGTTGGATCTCCTTGCAGTCCAAGGGACTTTTAAGAGTCTTCTCCAACATCACAATTCAAAAGCATCAATTCTTTGGTGCTCAGCTTTCTTCACAGTCCAACTCTAACATTCATACATGACCAATGGAAAAACCATAGGTTCAACTAGACGGACCTTTGCTGGCAAAGTAATGTCTCTGCTTTTCAATATGCTATCTAGGTTGTTCAAAACTTTCCTTCCAAGGAGTAAGAGTCTTTTAATCTCATGGCTGTAGTCACCATCTGCGGTGATTTTGGAGCCCCCCAAAATAAAGTTTGACACTGTTTCTACTGTTTCCCCATCTATTTGCCATGAAGTGATGGGACTAGATGCCATGGTCTTAGTTTTCTGAATGTTGAGTTTTAAGCCAACTTTTTCACTCTCCTCTTTCACTTTCATCAAAAGGCTCTTTAGTTTCTCTTCACTTTCTGCCATAAGAGTGGTGTCATCTGCATATCTGAGGTTATTGATATTTCTCCTGGCCATCTTGATTCCAGCTTGTGCTTCTTTCAACCCAGCGTTTCTCATGATGTACTCCACATATAAGTTAAATAAGCAAGGTGACAATATAATGGCCTTGACATACTCCTTTTCCTATTTGGAACCAGTCTGTTGTTCCATGTCCAATTCTAACTCTTGCTTTCTGACCTGCATACAGATTTCTCAAGAGGCAGGTCAGGTGGTCTGGTATTCCCATCTCTTGAAGAATTCTCCACAGTTTATTGTAATCCACACAGTCAAAGGCTTTGGCATAGTCAATAAAGCAGAAATAGATGTTTTTCTGGAACTCTCTTGCTTTCTCAATGATCCAACAGATGTTGGCAATTTGATCTCTGGTACTCTGCCTTTTCTAAAACCAGTTTGAACATCTGGAAGTTCACTCTTCATGTATTGCTGAAGCCTGGCTTGGAGAATTTTGAGCATTACTTTACTAGCTTTTGAGATAAGTGCAATTGTGCGGTAGTTTCGAGCATTTTTTGGCATTGCCTTTCTTTGTATTGGAATGAAAACTGACCTTTTCCAGTCCTGTGGCCACTGCTGACTTAATATAATTTTTTTATCTGCACATTTCATTTATTTTAAATTTTAAGTGTTATTTGTAAGATAACAAGCATTAATGATAATGCTCCATTAAATATAAAACTACTTGTTTTTGGATCATCCCAATATTCTTGACTATAATTTTTGTGAACAAGAATATGAAAATATGAATTTGTAATTAAGCTCTCCTTTTATTCTTATAAACACTAAATTTGAGAATATGCTAATATTTTGATTTAAATTTCTATGAAAAATGTCCACTTGGTCTTCAGCATTATAGATCAGATTGCAGTGATTTTCTCTCTCTCTCTTTTTTTTTTCAGAATCCATCAGAGATAGACTGAACATCCAATTCTGATGTGGGATAATTATGTTCATAACTCCTGCTCCCCAGTTTCCTCACTAAGGGTATCTTTGAGAAACTGGCAACATTGTTTTTTTGTAGCATAAGTTTAACTTTTAATTAACCTTAAGGAAAAGTCTTCAGAGTAGTAGATCAGGCCTCAGGAGTCCAGTGATCATAGTGAATGCTTCTAATAACCACATCCCATGTGATTCAAAGAATTGTATGAACCAGAGCGTCTCAAGATTGTGACTCTGGCTGGACAAACAGGTTCCTGTTAGATAGAGGAGATTACTTCTCTTGACATAGAGGAGAGTTTCTATCTCAAGGCAGATTCACTCTCTTTTGCTGTTATTTTCTCAGGTTCTGGTCTCTGGCTTAAGAATCTCCTTTCCTAAGGGATTCCAGATACTGAATAGCTGCTGATACTGAATAGCTGCTTCTGAGTGGAGAAGAGGAGAGCAGTGTAGGTATTGCTCAAGAGTGGGAATAATGATCTAGTTAGTCTGGGGCTTTGTGGGGTCTAGATCTTGGTGAGGGGCAATGCTTATGACCTCCCCCACTGCAATTCTGGCAAGTGGTGGGGGCAAGAAGGAGAACCAGGGTCTGCTTTTAACTGAGGTACTAGGAGTGAACGTGTTAGTTTTATAGAACTAACATGTATAGTATAGTTTTACCGTATAGTATAGTTCTATATCTGTATAGTTTTCTAAATTTTTCTTGATGATTACTCTGGATCATTTTTGTTCCCACTAGATTTTCCTTCTTTCTTTCCTACTTCCTTCTTTGTTTCCTTCCTTCCTTTCTCTCTCTCTCTTCTCTCTCTTCCTCTTTCTTTCTTTCATTTCTTCCTCTCTGCCTGGCTTATGGATCAAATGAAATAACACTTATAAAATCTCAAGTTCTCTTTCTTTCATCTATTCATGGGTGTATGATTTTAGCTATAATCGAAAACTAAAACAAATTTTATTTTAATAATGCAAATTCAGGATGTTCATGTGTACTTAAGAATATAAAAATTCACTTCTTTGCTATCTGTGACTGTCTATAATTTCTCTCAGTTAATTGATTGATGCTTTCCCCAAAGATAAATATTTGAATATCTCAAAAGTATTGCATCTTAAAAATATATAGATTTTTCTCTCTTTTGAGGTACACAGTATCCTCAAATACAGAATCACTATTTATATCTAAACTACATAAAATCCTTGTGGAGTATCTAAGGGCTTAGAAAAATAAAGGTAGAGGAATGTCATCTCCAAGGATCCTAACTTGAATTCCATCTATAGGCTCTGGAATATTATAAGGGGACTTGCAGAGTCATCTACCTGGAGAATCTTGGAATCCATTAGCTGAAAAGACTGGTAAGGGTCAGTACTCAACTGCTGCTGCTGTTAAATCGCTTCAGTCGTGTCTGACTCTGTGCGACCCCATAGACAGCAGCCCACCAGACTCCCCCGTCCTTGGGATTCTCCAGGCAAGAACACTGGAGTGGGTTGCCATTTCCTTCCCCAATGCATGAAAGTGAAAAGAGAAAGTGAAGTCGCTCAGTCCTGTCTGACTCTTTGCGACCCCGTGGACTGCAGCCTACTGGGCTCCTCCATCCATGGGATTTTCCAGGCAAGAGTACTGGAGTGGGGTGCCATCACCTTCTCCAACTGCTAGCCTAAATAAAATCTCCTTCTGTGTAGTATCATGCAAGGAGCCTCTGCTTAAGTACATTCTATGCATCCTAACTGTTTATTACAGTTATTGCCCTGTTCTTCTTAATTTTAAAATAAAGAGACTGAATATCCAAGAACTTTGCCCAAAGTCACACAAAGCTAGACCGGAAATGTAGATCTCAATCCAAATTAAGGGATCTTTTACCTTAATCTTATAGCCAGCAGGTATTTGGTTGGATGATCTTTTTATTCTTCTGCTTGTATATCTTTCTATCCTTAGTACTGATATAACACATGGTGGTGGTCTTTGATGTCTTCTTGAGCAGAGGGGCTTGCCTTCTCAGATACACTGTGCCAGTGGGTCTCCATACACCATGAAAAGGCAAATATATCAATCATGTAACTCATTCAGATTATAGGATTATACTAATAGTATATAAAAATCCACTTAACTGAAATCAGTTGCCTTCATGAATCTGAGGGACAAGTAGTCCTTTTTTGGCGGTGGGGGGTGAGGGGAATAGTGTGTCGATAACAGGCATTATTTCAGAATCATTCCAAGTTAGAAGTCATTCTAACTTCTCGGGTCTACTTAAGATTCATAATGGGAATTAGACATAGATTAGTTGGAAAGAGATCCAGAAAGATCTTGGGAACGTGATATGACAAGGATAAACAATGATCACTATTGAGATTCCCTCAGTGTCTTGGAAAAGATGGAAATTCATTTGTGAAGGTAGAAGCATTCTATAGGGAAACTGTCTCATTAGTTTTTGTTTCTTGATACAGAAAGCATATAATTAGTACACAAGTATATATGTATATCATGGGGATAAACTTAGTATACACATTCTTTATACTTATATATAACAGAAATATTTTTTTGGTTACAAGTTGAAAAATTTTCTATTATTTGTGTTAAAGAGCTCTAAAACAAGTGTATGTGAGTATTCTAATGCTAACTTCAAATAAATGAATAATTATACCTACTAAGCTTAGGACCAGTTTATAGTAATTAAGAAAGAACAAAACTTATTACCTTCAGATTCTAGCAATACATACAATGAACTTCAGAAATTTCCAGTCATTTAACTTAGGGTCTTTGCTATTGACTAGGAAAACATACACACACACACAAAAGTGGTGGCTGACACAATTCTTCAATAAAAAGTGATACAAAATCATACAAATACACTGAAAAGTATATAAATAAGCACTAGACACAACAATTTCTGTCCTTTATCGAGCCCATCTTTGCATGAAATGTTCCTTCGGTATCTCTAATTTCCTTGAAGAGATCTCTAGTCTTTCCCATTCTATTGTTTTCCTCCATTTCTTTGCACTGATTGCTGAGGAAGGCTTTCTTATCTCTTCTTGCTATTCTTTGGAACTTTGCATTCAGATGCTTATGTCTTTCCTTTTCTCTTTTGCTTTTTGACTCTCTTCTTTTCACAGCTATTTGTAAGGCCTCCTCAGACAGCCATTTTGCATTTTTGCATTTCTTTTCCATGTTTATGGTCTTGATCCCTGTCTGCTGTACAATGTCATGAACCTCAGTACCTAGTTCATCAGGAGATCCAACCAGTCCATTCTGCAGGAGATCAGTCCTGGGATTTCTTTGGAAGGAATGATGCTAAAGCTGAAACTTCTGTACTTTGGCCACCTTGTGAGAAGAGTTGACTCAATGGAAAAAACTCTGATACTGAGAGGGACTGGGGGCAGGAGGAGAAGGAGATGACAGAGGATGAGATGGTTGATGACCTTACTGACTCAATGGGTGTGAGTCTGAGTGAACTCCGGGAATTGGTGATGGATAAGGAGGCCTGGCGTGTTGCAATTCATGGGGTCGCAAAGAGTCGGACACAACTGAGTGACTGAACTGAACTGAACTGAACTGAACTGAGACACAACCAATACATGTTAGGTTATTTTGCATCCAGAGAATACTTTCTTATTTCTTAGGCTTGGTCAGAGGGAAACACTGGGAAAAACTTTCTGATATAAAAGCTAAAAATGACTTTACAAATAACCATTTCTAGCAGTTTTCAAACTGTGTTTAGTAGCAGATTATTCAAAAGGAATATTATTGACTTATCAATACACAAAAGATATAACCTACGGTTTATGTCAGGGGTTGAAATTTGGAAAACTGCTCAATTTTCCCATTCTCTCTCACACTCTATAACAAGTTCTTATCTATTTTTGCAACATTCTATTTTTCTGTGTTTCTTTGAGGCACCTATAGTGGGCTTTCCAGGTGGCACTGGTGGTAAAGGAACCCGCCTGCCAGTGCAGGAGATATAAGAGATACGGGTTCGATTCCTGGGTTGAGAGGATTCCCTGGAGAAGGGCATGGCAACACACTCAAGTAATCTTGCCTGAAGAATCCCATGGACAGAGAAGTCTGGAGTCTACAGTCCATAGGGTCTCAGAGAGTTGGACATGACTGAAGTGAATTAGAACAATGATATGTGTAATAGGAAAAGTGAAAAGTGTTGCAAAATGCCACAGTTAACGAGTCTCTCTGTTTTTTTTTCTTTTAAATATAAATGCTTCTTTATTAATGGCATCAAGTACCAACTCTCATTTTCCTGAAAAAAATATATTTGCTTAAACTAATGTTATCTGTTCCACTCTTGGCTCATGCTGCCTGAACACTACTCATTCTTTATTCCATAGTCTGACCAAGTTCATATAGCTGAAGTTAACCATCCATATTTTTCACATTTGGAAAGTTGGCTTCCTTGGGCTAGTAGTGAGCAAAAATCCACAATAATTTGTAATTAAGACACACAGAAAAAAAAACAACAACAGGTAATTCCTATTCCTTCCTTTAAGAGATAACATGTTTATAGCATGGGGAAAAGTCTGCTCATTGTCAATTATTCTGTTCCATATTTAGCCTTAATTCTTATTTTGGCAGACTATTTTGGAGGGAATGAATGAGTTCCATCAAACATCTGGAGATGCCTGCCACC
>SJYC01057780.1:39-11068 GCA_006408675.1 Madoqua kirkii
TCTCTAGTGATTAAGAAAGAGTAAAATTATATTCTCCAAATTCTAGTAGTAGGTGTTTTAGGAATTTTTAATCATTTTACTTAGTGTTTAGAAAGTTAACATTTACTATTGACTGAAAATATTGAAAGAAAAGTTTTGAGAGCAGATGCAAATAATTCTTTAGCACAAAATGATACATAAGTATATAAATATACTAAAAGTACATACACAAAGACTGGATACAGTCAATAAATGTTAGATGATTTTGCATCCAGAGAATACTTTCTTACCTCTTAGGCTTGGTTAGTGGTAAACACACCCATGAAAAAATTATCTGATATTAGAATGATTCTAGAAATAATCTTTTCTAGCAGTTTGCAAACTATGTTTAATAGTCAGATTATTCAAAAAGAACATTATTAACATAGCAAGATACAAAATAAATAAAGCCTATGATTTATGTCGAGGGTTGGAACCCAGAAAACTGCCCAATTATACCTTTCTTTCTCATTCTCTGTTGCAGCTTCATGACCATTTTTGCAAAACTCTTTCTCTTTCTCTGGAAAAATGAAGTGTGGTACAAAATGCCACAAAGTCAATGTCTTGATTTTTTTTTAACCACCCTGATGACTATTATTTTTCTGAAAAAAAAAAAATGAATATTTGTTTAAACTAACATTATTTTGTGTTCCATCCTTGCCCACTGCTCTAGTTTCAGAATTTCCAGAAGTGTTTCTAATTTGTTTCTTCTTATTGTTAGAAACAACATTAAAGACTTTTCTTCTGGTTTCTTATTGTTTTGGATGTTGATATAAAATTGTAATTAATAGTTGGCAAAATGTATATGCTATTTTTACCGTTATGTTTTAGCATATAATAAGTTGTCAAAAAGTACAGATCCCTTCACTCTTTTGCTGAGAGATCATCTAATTCTTCTTTTTCCTTCCAATTTTATGGTTGATAAACTGAAGTTCACATACCGTTTCTGAACATTTCTCATTCTTTTATTCCACATTCTGATCAAGTTCAGATAGCTGAAGTTAACAATATTTTTTATTTTTGAAGGGTTGACTTTTTTGGGCTTCTGGTGAGCAAGAAAACCACAATAATCCAGAAGTAAGATACAACAGAAAATTGTTAGGCAAATCTTTAATCCTTGCCTGGAGAGATAATGTGTTCATAGCCTTGGGAAAGGTCTACTCATTGGTTGTCAGTTATTCTGTTCCATATTTAGCCTTAATTCTTATTCTGGCAGACTATTTTGGAGGGAATGAATAAATTCCATCAAACATCTGGAGATGCCTGCCACCTGCACACTGTGCTGAGTTCCCCATGCCTTTCTCCATCCCTGGATCCTGGCCTGTGGCTCTGGCTCTGGCTCTCCTGTATAGCAGTGAGCATGGAGTGGGCCAATGAGACCTTAGTGACAGAGTTTGTCTTCCTCGGCTTCTCATCTCTGGCTGGGCTGCAGCGGCTGCTGTTTGTTGTCTTCCTGCTTGTGTACTTGTTCATGCTGGGCACCAACGTCATCATTGTTTCTACCATTGTGCTGGACAGAGGCCTCCACACCCCCATGTACTTCTTCCTTGGTGTCCTCTCCTGCTCTGAGACTTGTTACACCTTCGTCATTGTACCCAAGATGCTGGTTGACCTGCTGGCCCAGAAGAAGACCATCTCCTTCCTGGGCTGTGCCATCCAGATGTTTTTCTTCCTCTTCCTCATTTGCTCTCACTCCTTCCTGCTGGCAGCCATGGGTTATGATCGCTACGTGGCCATCTGTGACCCTCTGCGCTACACAGTGCTCATGGGGCATGGGGTGTGCGTGGGACTAGTGGCTGCTGCCTGTGCCTGTGGCTTCATAATCTCATTGGCCACCACCTCCATGATATTTCATCTGCCATTCCACTCCTCCAACCAGCTCCATCACTTCTTCTGTGATGTCTCTCCAGTCCTCAAGCTAGCATCTCACCAATCTTATCTCAATCAGTTGGTCATATTTGTGCTTGGTGTGTTTGTCTTGGTTATTCCACTGTTACTTATTCTGGTCTCTTATGTCCTCATCATCTCTGCCATTCTAAAAATCCCATCCTCTGTTGGAAGATACAAGGCCTTCTCTACCTGTGCCTCCCATCTCATTGTGGTAACTGTTCATTATGGTTGTGCTTCTTTCATCTACTTAAGGCCCAAATCCAATTACTCTTCAAGTCAAGACACTCTAATATCTGTATCTTATACCATCCTCACACCGTTGTTCAATCCAATGATTTACAGCCTGAGAAATAAGGAATTCAAATCAGCCCTTCAAAGAGCAATGACCCATACTTCATATTCTATTAATTAAGGGGCCAAATTTTAGCTATTTAGTGAACTGTAGACCTTTTATGTGTCAGGTAATATGTGTACTTTCACATTTTTCTCAAGTGTAGAGCATACTGTAACATGAGAATATTTTCATAGTCAGAGAATGAGGATCAAAGATGTTAAAATATTTTGACTTTCTGCCATTAGTGATACTCTAAGAAGGTTGTGTTGATATGGGAAACAATTACTCATTTCTAGAACAAATTTCATTATATTTCACAGCTGAGAAATAGATTGATTATTCAAAAACAATTATATCAACTGATAAGAGCGAATATACACCCAAGCTGTTATGAAACAAAATAAAGGATACCTCATTTAAAAGGGAGTCAGAAGGCCAGAGAGAGACCTTGCACACTGCAACTTGACTTCATTACAACCCTCACCAGGAAGACATCAATAATAGACCTCAACAGGAAGAATTTTCCTCTCCCAGAAACAATGCAGGCAAAGAGAAATGCTGCACTGTCCAAATTCTCACTTTGCTTCAACTGACTTTCATTCAAAACAACTCTTCTCAGTTCCCTCACTTTTCTCTATAAAGTAACCTTTAACTTTTTTGCTTTAATTGTTAGACTTGCTTATGGCTTTTGCTAAAGCAAGTTTGTCTCAAATGGCAATTCTCCATTATTCCCAAATAAACCCATTTTGCTGATAAAATAATTAACAAGTGGCTGTTTTATTTTTTTAGAACAACACTGTCCAGTTCCTTGGAACAGTAGAAGATAATCTTACTACTCTCTCGCCTCCCTACTCTCAGCTCTGCCTTTCATGAAGAAACTAAGGCAATTTTGGTACTCTCCATGCTTGAGAAAACCCTAGTAACCCTTTTCAGTTCCTGATCCACTCACCTCAACCCACATATGGAAATGTCTTTGCTTTTCCATGAGATTGTTTTGGTGTTCCTTTGCTTGCATTTGGAACCTCACTATGGAGTCTCCTTCCTATGTGTATGCATATCCCTCCTGTACCCTCCTGTCTTTCTGCCACGTTCATTCCCTGCACATCATATCTATTACTTCTCTTCCAGGAAGCTACTAAGATTGCATAATTGCTGAAGAATCTCAGGTAATCTAAGTAAAAAGGGTTGAGTCAATGTTAACACTATAAAGAGCAAGAAGGCCCTAATGACCAGAAAATCCATGAAAATACCCTCAATGACTTCCCTTGCCCTACAAGACGAAGCCAAGAATCCTTTGTTAGCAAGAATTTATCACTTAGTCTCTGTCTATCTCTCTGACACTTTTGTTTCTAACATGATTACTATCCATTTCTCATACGTGTCTAGTTGTGCCCTATTTGATTATCCTCCAAGTGCCATTCTGTATTCCGCTATGTTTCCTCATGGGAGCCTTCTTTTCTGTGGAATAGCTCCTCTACTCTATGTAAATTGCATATTTCAAGATAGTCTGAGCGGCTCTCTCACTTTCTAAAGCCTTCCTTGCTTCCTTATTGCAATCTTCCCTTAATAGTAGCATCTGCCTTGTGTTCTTACAATCATCAAGATCTATTTTTATTATACCTTTTATTATTTCAACAAATGTTTATTCATTGCTTAATATTACCTGATACTATTTTAGCTTCTGGAAATCAACAGTAAATAAGTATGTGTGGTCTTTGACTTTTAGAACTATATTGTGGTTTGAAACAGTCTCATTAAAGAGGTAAATTCAGGGGAAAATAATTTACTACAGGTTGAACTGTTCTTTTTTTCATTTTTTTTTAATCTAGGGGAAATTACAACTTGTTTGTATATTTTTCATCATTCAATAACAAAACAATTCAAGGGCTTCAGATGAATTTGCCTATGTTCTCTTAGAATTTTCTTGATGTATAAAGTGATTCATTGACCTCTTGGTATATTTGCTTATACAACTTTCTAATGAACTACTTGACAGTAGTTCATATAATAAGAAACATATTCTACTGATTTGTTAGTCCATTCTATAATGCTACCTTCTCTGGAATCATCAGTTTAGTTCAACTGCTCAGTCAAGTCTGACTCTTTGCAACCCCATGGACTACACCGTGCCAGACTTCCCTATGCATCACCAACTCCCAAAACTTACTCAAACTCATGTCCATAGAGTTGGTGATACCATCCAACCATCTCATCCTCTGTCATCCCCTTCTCCTCCTGCCTTCAATCTTTCCCAGCATCTGGGTACTTTCAAATGACTTAGTTCTTCACATCAGGTGGCCAAGTATTGGAGTTTCAGCTTCAGTATCAGTCGTTCCAGTGAATATTCAGGACTGATTTCCTTGAAGAGAGATTGGTTTGATCCTCTAGCAGTCCAAGAAACATAAGCCTTCTCCAACACCACAGTTCAAAAACATCAATTCTTTGGCACTCAACTTTCTTTATAGTCCAACTCTCACACCCATACATCACTACTGGAAAAACCATGGCTTTGACTAGACAGACCTTTATTGGCAAAGTAATGCCTCTGCTTTTTAATATGGTGTCTAGGTTGGTCATAGCTTTTCTTCCAAGGAGCAAGTGTCTTTTATTTATTTACTTATTTATTTAATGTTTGCTGCTTTCTTTTAAAAAAATATTTTTTTAATACTTTATTCTACTTTACAATACTGTATTGGTTTTGCTGTACAAGAAAAAAAGTACATGTTGGGGGGAAGGGTAGATAAATAAATCAGATTGGATGGTATAGAGATTACTTCTCTGAGAAACTGACAGGTAACTTATAATTTGAAGGATAAGTAAAAGTCACCAGGTAAAATGGATTATTTGGGTAGATTCTTTCAGATTTAAGGGACAACATATACAAAAACTCTGAAGCCAGAAAGAGCTAGGAGAGTTGGAGGCACACAAAGAGATCAACATAACACATTTTCTTTATCTCTCTGTACAGTGAATCTGAATTTCCTGAAGGCACATAATTTGCATTAAACACAACCTTGTCAACACTGTTCTTTGTATAATGCCTGGAACAAAGAGATGTTTATATTTTGAATTTCCTTGTCCATCCTTCCATCTTTTGCTGCCAAGATCACTCAGCCAACTTCATGTCCTGTCTTGGTGAATGTCAGCTCATCTCATCCACTCAGGCAGCCAAGCACCTGAAAGTGACTTCATGACTCTTTTTTTTTTTTCTTTTTACACCACATATTGGCTCAGCTATTAAATCCTATCAATTTTGTGGATTATGAGTTTTTCAGTCATATTCCTTCCTCATTTCCACAGTCTCATCCTGTCTCCTTTGAATCACTTCAAGAACTTCAAAACAGTAGAAAGCAGAACAGCTAAAATTAACACAGGTCTTTAGTTATTCTTACTCTGGTTCTCCTCCCATCTTGTAAGGTTTTGACTCACTTGTTCTTGATCTCCCTTGAAACATAGTTCCTTAAATGTGGAGAGAGGTAGGATTACAAGAGGCTTCCAGACCTCCAGACAACACTTTACAGAATGAATCTAGTGCCAATAGTAGGGGCCAGTGCTCACTTGAAGGCTTTATCGCAATGGCCAGAATGTCAGTCTAGGACTCTTCCTCTTCATCTGTGTATTGGACTTTGCTTTCTCCTCTATTTTTTCATTGACACTACTGTGCGCTGAAGAAAATTTTTTCCTTCAGGAGAAGGATAGGAGTCAAACACAGAAATACTCCTAATTTCCATTTTATTTCCATGGCAATACTTTAGCTTACTTCTGTTACAAACTTATGTTCTTAACAAATCTGTCCAGTCATTTAATCAAATGATGCTTTTGTTCATAAAGAGATGGAGTGAGGTATCATGAAAGAATGTGTATAACTTCAATTTGAATATTTAAAATATTACTTAATAGACTATCCATTGAGATTCCTGTAAAGGAAACTTTATTCTACTTTACAATACTGTATTGGTTTTGCTGTACAAGAAAAAAAGTACATGTTGGGGGGAAGGGTAGATAAATAAATCAGATTGGATGGTATAGAGATTACTTCTCTGAGAAACTGACAGGTAACTTATAATTTGAAGGATAAGTAAAAGTCACCAGGTAAAATGGATTATTTGGGTAGATTCTTTCAGATTTAAGGGACAACATATACAAAAACTCTGAAGCCAGAAAGAGCTAGGAGAGTTGGAGGCACACAAAGAGATCAACATAACACATTTTCTTTATCTCTCTGTACAGTGAATCTGAATTTCCTGAAGGCACATAATTTGCATTAAACACAACCTTGTCAACACTGTTCTTTGTATAATGCCTGGAACAAAGAGATGTTTATATTTTGAATTTCCTTGTCCATCCTTCCATCTTTTGCTGCCAAGATCACTCAGCCAACTTCATGTCCTGTCTTGGTGAATGTCAGCTCATCTCATCCACTCAGGCAGCCAAGCACCTGAAAGTGACTTCATGACTCTTTTTTTTTTTTTTTCTTTTTACACCACATATTGGCTCAGCTATTAAATCCTATCAATTTTGTGGATTATGAGTTTTTCAGTCATATTCCTTCCTCATTTCCACAGTCTCATCCTGTCTCCTTTGAATCACTTCAAGAACTTCAAAACAGTAGAAAGCAGAACAGCTAAAATTAACACAGGTCTTTAGTTATTCTTACTCTGGTTCTCCTCCCATCTTGTAAGGTTTTGACTCACTTGTTCTTGATCTCCCTTGAAACATAGTTCCTTAAATGTGGAGAGAGGTAGGATTACAAGAGGCTTCCAGACCTCCAGACAACACTTTACAGAATGAATCTAGTGCCAATAGTAGGGGCCAGTGCTCACTTGAAGGCTTTATCGCAATGGCCAGAATGTCAGTCTAGGACTCTTCCTCTTCATCTGTGTATTGGACTTTGCTTTCTCCTCTATTTTTTCATTGACACTACTGT
Organism: Madoqua kirkii; assembly: GCA_006408675.1. NCBI lineage: Eukaryota > Metazoa > Chordata > Mammalia > Artiodactyla > Bovidae > Madoqua > Madoqua kirkii. The sequence goes on from SJYC01057780.1 coordinate 7,209, forward strand.
GCGCTGAAGAAAATTTTTTCCTTCAGGAGAAGGATAGGAGTCAAACACAGAAATACTCCTAATTTCCATTTTATTTCCATGGCAATACTTTAGCTTACTTCTGTTACAAACTTATGTTCTTAACAAATCTGTCCAGTCATTTAATCAAATGATGCTTTTGTTCATAAAGAGATGGAGTGAGGTATCATGAAAGAATGTGTATAACTTCAATTTGAATATTTAAAATATTACTTAATAGACTATCCATTGAGATTCCTGTAAAGGAAGAGACTCACAAATTTCTATTTCAAACAATATAGAACTGAAAGTTTGAAAATATAATTTGTGTCTTGTCCTGAAAACTGTGTGTCTGTGGGCCAATAATGTACCCTGAGCCTCATTCTTCATATCTGTAAATAATAAATTATATATTTTGTCATCTTATATCTTATAAGCATTTAAATTTAATTTAATAATATTTTTACTCATCCAGATTTTTGTTCAAATTGACTTTCTTTTAAACATACATACCATTTTTAGCTAAATCCTTGCATTAATATTTAATTACAAGGTTTGATATACTCAAATTTTCTAATGCAATTAAAATAAATATAAAAATTGAAATAAAACAAGCTCATTTGTATACCTCTGAAATGTAATGCTGGCCATTACTTTTGGGGAAATCCTCCTGTGTACTACTTTGTCTGGCAATAGTTTCTCAGTTCCTATTTGTTATTGTTATTGTTACAATTAACATACAAAAATGTATCATTTCAGGTGTACAACACAGTGATTCAGTATACTTTAGGGAATAATCACCAAAATAAGTCGTTATCATCTATCACTGCACAAACATGTTACAGTATCATTGACTGTGTGTACATGACATTTCTGTGACATTTATTTTATTGATATACATGAGTCTGAGCAAGCTCCAGGAGTTGGTGATGAACAGGGAAGCCTGGTGTGCTGAAGTCCATGGGGTCACAAAGAGTTGGATACGACTGAGTGACTGAACAGAACTGAACCCCTTTACCTATTTTGTCTGTTTATTCTCCTAATTCTTCTTTGGAGAACGCCAGTGTGTTCAGTATATGTGATTCTATTTCTTTTTTGTTTCATTTGTTTGTTTTACTTTTTATTTTCCTCGTATAAGTGAAATCAAGTATTTGTTTTTCTCTGTCCTTATTTTATTTAACAAAATAGGTCCATGTTGGTGCAAATGATAATATTTGTTTTTCTTTTGTGGCTGAGTAATATTCCATTGCGCATATATATATATACATATATATACACATATATATCTCAATGTTGATCTATCAATTAACATTTAAGTTGCTTTTATATTGTAGCTATTGTAAACAGTTCTGCAGTGAGCACTGGGGTCCCTGCATCTTATTGAATTAGTGTTTTTGTATCTTTAAGATGTATGCCCAAGAGTGGAATTACTGGGTCATATGGTAGTTCTTTTAGCATTTTGAAAAACCTCTATACTGTTTTCCATAGTGGTTATACCAATTTACATTCCCACTGACAGTGTATGAGGGCTCCCTTTTCTCTGCATGCTCACCAGCATTTGTTAGTTGTTTTTATAATAGACATTCTGACAGGTGTGAGGTAATATTTCATTGTGTTTTCCATTTACATTTCCCTTGTGCTTAGTGGTACTGAGCATTTTTTTTCATTCACCTCTTGTCTACCTTCATGTCTTCCTTGGAAAAAAAAGTCTATTCAATTCTTCTGCCCATATTTTAATCTGGTTGTTGTTTTTTGATGTTGAGTTGTGTGGGCTGTTTATATATACTGTCTATTAACCTCTTAGAATATGATCATATAATTAGGGGCATAATTTTTCTTTCATAAAATAATTTGCAATGGTGGAAGAAGGGCCACCTTGGTCACTCTTACACATTAGTTATGGATTAATTACATTCATATTGCACCCTTTAATTACATAAATATACAATAAACAATAACACTGTGGACATCAGACCCATCCATTTACATTTAGTGCTTCTAAGGTGGAATCTTCATGGAGATGGGGTCTATGCTAATCTAGAAACTAAAGAATTTCTCAGTCAAAAGGTCTATTACTTCCTTTTACCCATATATAATCCTATCTTTATCAAAGTACCACTTTATTTTTACCTATTTCATATTTCCTTTCTTGAAAATGAAATAGTAATTTAGGCCTCTCTTATGACTCTTAGAGTGTTATGAATCGTTTAGGTGGTTATGTTTATATCATATCTCCTCTACCAGATTGTCAAAATATGGAAAGAAGTGCTTTGTCATACCCATGTATTAAGTTTTCTCATTATTATCTATTTCCTTGATATAGTATGCAGCATGTAGACTACTGATAAATGTTTCTCAATTATGTTTGAATACTTATCTGCTCTATCTAGCTAAATGGAACACTTAGAACTACACTTGAAGTTGTACTAATATGTATCCCCTCTTCCAAACTTAGTGATTTAGAACAACAATAATCATTTATTTTGCTCATAAATCTCTACTTTGGGGAGAGTTTGAGGATGCCTTGTTTCTGTTCCATACAATCAATTAAGCAGCTTGACTACATGGAAGGATCCACTTCTAAGATGGGGCTCATTCATGGCTGACAAGATGGTGCTGCGAGATGATCAGGTGGTGATCTAAGACTGTAGACTGGGAGCCTCATTTTTATCCATGTGGCCCTCTTCATGGAGTTCCTTGGAATTTCTCACAGTCTGGTAACTGAAATCAAAGAGTAAATACTCAAATTCAGGAAGTGGGAACTCATAGTCTTTTAAGGCATAGCACCATTACTGCATATTTCATTGGTCAAGCTGTCATTACAGGGACCATGTGTGCTGTGGTAAGTCACTTCAGTCATGTAAGACTTTTGCAGTCCTATGGGCCATAACCCGCCAGGTTCCTCTGTCCATGGGATTCTCCAAGCAAGAATACTGGAGTGGATTTCTGTACCCTCCTTCAGGGGATCTCCCTGACCCAGGGATTGAACCTGTGTTTTTTCTTCTCCTGCATTGGCAGGTGGGTTCTTTACCAATAACACCACTTGGGAAGCCATAAGCAGTCATAATTGTGATATTCAAGGGAAAGATCACATTTCTTCATTGGAGAAAGGCTCAAAATACTTGTAACTCTCTTTAATTTTATAGTCTTCCCTTTTATCATACCTTGTTTACATCCTTACCATTGCAAAATATGCTTACCTTTTTCCCAAGGCCAGTCAAACTCTTAACCAGTTACAGCAGCTGATTAGTTCTCTCAAGGTCCAGGGTCTTGTGATCTAAATCAAATCCATACACATATGAGCTGCTTTAAGTGAAGTTTTTTTCTGATTTAAAATTCTAAGGGAATTAAAGATGCAGGTTGTCTGCTCCTGACACACCTAAAATGCAACAGCAAGGTAAGCATAGGATAATTGCAATAGTTCAGTACAGTTCAGTCGCTCAGTCGTATCCGACTCTTTGCAAACCCATGAATTGCAGCATGCCAGGCCTCTCCGAACTGCCAGAGTTTACTCAGATTCACGTTCATCAAGTCAGTAATGCCATCCAGCCATCTTCTCCTCAGTTGTCCCCTTCTCCTCCTGTCCCCAATGCCCCCGAACATCAAAGACTTTTCCAAGGAGTCAGCTCTTCGCATGAGGTGGCCAAAGCACTGGAGTTTCAGCTTTAGCATCATTCCTTCCAAAGAAATCCAGGGCTGATCTCTTTTAGAATGGACTGCTTGGATCTCCTTGCAGTCCAAGGGACTCTCAACAGTCTTCTCCAACACCATAGTTCAAAAGCATCAATTCTTCGGCACTCAGTCTTCTTCATAGTCCAACTCTCACATCCATACATGACTACTGGAAAAACCATAGCCTTGAC
>SJYC01057787.1:0-38904 GCA_006408675.1 Madoqua kirkii
GAAATCTTATTCTTTTGCTTCCAACTTCAAATGTTGTTTGATACATTTGGTAAATATAGCACTTAAAAACAAGTCATTTAATTTAAATTAGCTAAAGAATCAATAATTAATGCTATTGAAGACTGTGCTGAATTATAGTTTTTTATCATTAATGCCCAAATTGGTGTATGAACAACTTGTTGTGTGGTGAAACTGCTTGCAGCAAAAGCGTTTATAGTGAAAATACTAGATAACATTTTTAAAATATATATGTAAAATATGGAGATTTAATTTTATCATTAAGAATCTAATTTTATGATTTATTTAACTTTAATTTTATGAAGTATAATAAATGATTTATTTTTTGTTCAGATATCCAGGATAACAGCATAAAGAAACAAGAATGTAGTTTTTTTACTTGTACTTAAGGGGAAAAAATCTACTGAGTATGAAAAAAGCAAAGGGAGAATAAGATCAACATATGCCCTGAGAGACAGCTCATCTCCAAAAGAAGAGGGATGTATTCTGTATTGTCACACTTACTTGCTCTTTCAGAATATTTAAAACATAAATTTTTTTTTTTTTTAGGAAGAACAGCATTTCCTCTTAAGGAAAAAAAAAAAAGATCAGTTCTGATCACCAGCCTGTGAGTTCATCTCTGCTCCTCTCATATCCATAGATATGAATGCTACTCATGTCTCATGATTCTGAGTGTACTGAAAAGTTGGAACCTCAAGTGCAGTTTTTCAGTGTTGATAATACTATAGAAGAACATGAAGTCAGAAAACCTTGGGTTTGAATTCTAACTCCACAAACCAGTAATTGTAAAATTTAGTTGAATTTAGTAAACACCTTTTTTCCTCATTTTAAAAACTGAAAGAGTTAATAATACCTACTTTAAGGTTGTTGGGAGAATAGAGATATTTTCTGGTGGCAGATAAGAGGTGCTAAAGGAATAAAACTCAACTTTGCTGATTTCTAATATTACCAGCATTATCATTGCACATGTAGTACCTAATAGGACCGAAGAGATAACACTTTAATCTATAAGAAAAATAGTTCTTGATGAATTCAACAAAAGGCTAAAAGTCCCCAATGAGGTTTAGTTCTGTGTCTCTTCAGAAGTCTTGCAATCACTCACAGACTGAACTGTTTAAAAGTGGTCAGAAACACTTCTGAAACTGACTCAACTCATTAGTTATGTTTGAGAATCTGAAGTTTTCTGACAAGGGGCAAGCAGATCAGAGCATTTCTTTTTTTAATATAAATTTATTTATTTTAATTGGAGGTTAATTACTTAGGAGGGAGGGGGGTTCAGGATGGGGAACATGTGTATACCTGTGGTGGATTCATTTTGATGTATGACAAGATCAGAGCATTTCTTTTAGTCATAATCTAAAAGAAGATCATGTCTAGAAACATATGGGACCACAATTATTGCATACTAGACTTAATGAGTTATTTGGAAAAATCAGGGTGCATGACAAAGTTCCCTGATCAAAGCCTGGTACAGCGAAGAGATTCAGTTAATGTCAAATTTCTATCTTCTCCTTTAGAAATGTGAGACTACAAGAATCCTTATCACAATGTGATCACTTTTCATCTCACAGTACTCACAGTTCTGCTTATAATTATGGTCTTCCTGTATGTTCTATTGAAAATACATATTTAATTGACTTTAAATACTCAAAAAACATTTTTTTAAAGACAATGTGTAGAGCAGTTTTAGGTTAACAGCAAAATTGAGTAGAAATCACAGGCTACCATATAGCTCCTGCCCCCACGAGGGCACTGCCTCTCTGACCATCAACATTTCCCACCAGACTGATACATTTGTTACAATTGATGAACGTACCCGGACACATCATTATCAGCCAGAATTGAAAGTTACATCTTTATCACCAAGTACAACAAAGGTGTTGTATATTCTATGGGTTTGAACAAATATGTAATGACATATATCCACCGTGAAAATATATTTTAGTATAGTTTCACTGCCCTAAGAATACAACTGCTACAACTCCTTGTCTCCTACTGCCTAGCCCCTAGTAACCATTGATTGTTTACTGTCTACATACTTGATTCTTCCCTAAGAATGATGAATTGGTGTCAGTTTATACTGTTTTTTTCAAAGCAATCATAAGGAATTCTGAAAAAGCTAATAAAGCAACCAATAAGAAGTCAGAGATGTGAATGAGGCGGGGTGAGGGTAAGAAAGAGGAAGAGAATAGTTGAGAAGATATTCAAAAAACACAAAAGGAGGACTGTATGACAGAGAAGAGCAGGGGCATGAGAACATTAGCTAGGTTGCTAGGAAGACATTTAGTTTCATGGTTTTATTATATGAATGAGGGGAAAAGTGACTTCTATCCATTGACTTTTCAGTGCCATATAAATCTTGGTCCATAGCAGTTAGACCAGGGGAAGGTGAACAGATCAGAGCATTTCTGATGCTCTGATGTACACCAGTTCCAAAGGCAGCTGGAATCTGGCGACAGGAAGAGAAGCTGGAAGTCAGAGAGGATAATCAGAACTGGAAGGGGAATGAGTGTCTGAATAGGTGGCCCAGGGTTTAGGGAAGGAGCAGAATTTTCTTTTTTCAGATGTTGACTAAAGGGAAGTTTTGCCTGTTGGTAGGAGAAGGAAGTCAGAAAGAGGTATTGTGGCGTAGGTCTGTTTAGAACAGAAATCAAAGACTGACATTTCTGAGAGAAAGAACATCTGCAAATGAGATGCTGTTTCTGCAAACTGTATTGCTCCTGACTCTTCTCCCAGGTGGTGACAATGAGGATGGTAAGAATTCTGTTCAAAAAGACATGGGTGCATGTATGTGTGTGTATGTGTGTGTGTGTGTGTGTGCATGCATGCAGGCAGGCACATCCACCTGTTTGAGCTGGTGTGAATGTGTGGTATGCATGTGTGTATGGAGTGGTTTCCCCAACCTAGAGATTGAGAATATCAGCCTAGTTTCATTCCTGTATCACTGACTCCAGGTCCATGGCTCTTTTGAAGGTTGTCTAGTATGTTTGAGTCCCTGGGGTAGCCAAATATTTGCTGAGGTATCTTGCTTTTCCCCTAAATTCCGAGTTTCTTCTCTTTGGCACCTTTCTTTCTCTGTTTTCTCTCCTTCCCAATACCCCTTCTCATTCTCTTGGTTCTTTTCCCAGATTTCCAGGAGTCAATCACCTTCCAAATCATTCGGATCTCATCATTTTATACCCGATTCTTTACACAAAATATGGGCTCAGCTTGGTTGGATGAGTTGCAGACTCATGCCTGGGAAAACAACTCTGACACTGTCATTTACCTGCATCCTTGGTCCAAAGGCAACTTCAGTGATGAGGAGTTGATAGAAGTGGAAAACATACTTCATACATTCTTCATTAGACTTGGTCAGGCACTTTCCAACCATGCCAGTCAATGGCAACTTGAATGTAAGTTCAGTTCCCTCAGTGGGGGTTGGGGATATGGTGCAAGTTATGATGTGTGTGTGTGTGTGTGTGTATGTGTGTGTGTGAATGAGTTTCTTATTTCTCTAATAAGCAGTCTCTATCAATTCTGAGTCTTACTAGACACTCTCATCTTCCTCATTCCTTAATTCACTTATTAACATGTGATTTTATCCCCCATTCAATCGCTTTAGTGATCAGTCTGTATATTCAGTGCAACCTACAGTGTTCTACTTATTCTACATTATTATAATCCCAAATCTCTCACACTAAGTCCTTCCTTATTTTTTTACCCACATAGTTTACAATGCCTTCTTCAAATACTTTGCCCCTCATGTCATTCACCTCTTTCTGCATCTCCAACTACTACCAGTTCCCAATCTCTGAACCTCCAATCAAACTAAATTTTGCTCTATTCCCTCAAATTTTCTAAAATCCTCCCTTATGCTTCTATCATCTTTTAATTACTCATTTTATTTTTCTTACTCCTTCTTTCTTCTAATTTAGAACTTTTCTTCCTCAGATCCCTTTGAACTGCAGGTAGCAGGTGGCTGTGAGATGAACATCAGAGATGCCTCAGTAGGCTTTGTGCGAGTCGGTTATCAAGGATCAGACTTCCTAAGCTTCCAGAAAAATTTATGGGTACCCTCTCCAGAGGGTGGAAATAGGGCTAAGTTTGTCTGCGCACTATTCAATTTGTACCAAGGCACCCAGGAAATAATACAGAAGCTGCTCAGTGACACCTGCCCCCGTTTCCTCTTGAGTCTTCTTGATGCAGGAAAGGCATATCTCCAGAGACAAGGTCAGACCTGCACCCTTCCTCCACAAATTTTCTGTTATAAAAATCATACCTTCTCTTCTTGCTAACAAAGAGCCAAGTAGGGGAGGAATATTGGTTGACAGATTGTTAACAGTGGGAAAAGTATGTCCATCTAAACTGACATGAAGCTTTGAACCTCTGAATCTGTATTGAAGTCCTCATCTGACCATCTTCCTTGTCCTCTGCAGTACGACCAGAGGCCTGGCTCTCCCCTGGCCCCAGTCCTGGCCCTGGCCAGCTGACGCTGGTTTGTCACGTCTCTGGCTTCTACCCAAAGCCCATTTGGGTGATGTGGATGCGGGGTGAGCAGGAGCAGCAGGGCACTCAGAGAAGTGACATCTTGCCTAACGCTGATGGGACGTGGTATCTTCGAGTTTCCTTGGATGTGGAAGCCAGTGAGGTATCTGGCCTGAGTTGCCGGGTGAGGCACAGCAGTCTAGGAGGCCAGGACATCACTCTCTACTGGGGTGAGGAAAAACTGGGGCCCCGCTGGGATGGGAATAGGTGGCCCTCAAGCAGACTAAAGAGCCAGGTGAACAACTGGAGATTCTAGGCAGTCCAGACCCAAAAGGAATAAAAATAAGAAATATGGGAGTTGAAAATGAGAGCCCCATAGATATAGGAAGGAGGTTAGATGGAGTCATCTCTAAGGAGGGATAAGAGAAGAAATAGGGAAGGAGGAGATTGTTGACGCAGACATTTGAATAATAAAGGAAAAGCATGGAAATGCAGCAAAGCAGTGGGTGGGTTTGAGAAGACACTCTTGTGTGCACCCCGCTCACAGATCATCACAGCTCCCCTGGCTGGATCATCTTGGCAGTGATTGTATCCCTGGTCTTACTGGCTGGTCTTGCCTTTTGGCTGAGGAAGAGCTGGTGAGTTCTTTGTATCCTGCCTTCCCCCCAGTTCACATGTGTCTGCCCACCTGTTTTTCTCTCTCTCTTCTCATTCTTCTCCTCCCAGCCCCTTTCCTTCTTGCCCCTCATTTCTCACCTCCACCTCATGTAGAATGACTTCAATCTCTGTTCTCATCAGGACTTGCTGTAAGCCTTCAAACACACTTCTCCCTGTGGAATGAGATCCCAGCAGCCCAGGAACCCAGGACATATCTAAATAGAACCCGGTGATGATGGTCTTTCCACTCTCTTTGTACAACTTCTTTAGATGCTCCTTTTTTTTTTCTGAATGATTAGTTGTTAATATAAGCAATACAAATGTAATTTTGCAGGATTTGTTGTTCTAACCTAGGTTTGAGACTTAAAATTCATTATTTAAGTTCTGAATGGAACACAGTCCTAATATTCTTTATCTATTCAAATGTGAGTGGATCATTAGGCTTATTTCAGATGTCACTTCATCCAAAGGGCCTTTCCTGATTCACCAGTGGAAGCCGTTTCTGCCTCATCTGAATTCCCAGCAAAATTTAATTGGACTTTGGTAAATCTCCTCGTCACTTTAGATCCTTTATGGCCACTGTCTAGCTCTTTTCCCCCCTTCTAATTTTTAAGCTCTTGAGAAGAAAGTTCACATGTTTTACTATATGCATCCTTGGCAAAATGTCTTACCTGTGTGTGATATGTTCTCCATAAAAATTTGTGTTAAATTTATTTAAATTTTATCGCCTTTTAAACATCGATTTCTTTCCTGCTATCTTTGTAGTAGTTGAGACATTTGATGCTCTTCTGACTAAAGTCCTTCTCACTTGACCAAGAAATTTCAAATTTATCTAGTTCCTTAGTTATTTCTCTGAGCTCCTGAGGAGAAACAGAGTTTTGCCTCTGACAATTCTAATTAGTTAACTCTACAGACCTATTAGGATGAAGTGTTGCTCCAAATATTCTAAACAAAAAGAGGAAGGCAGAATACAGACCCTTATTTTCAGGGTGGTTCATGGATGAGAACCAGAATTATCATCCGGGAAATTGTTATAAATATTGGATTTTGGATCTCTTAGACTTCGTGAATCCTAATTTGCATTTAGCAAAATCAGAAGGGGTTCATAGTTGCCTTTAGATTCCAGGAGCACTTACATGAGTGATGCCTGAGAAATACTGGTAGGAGTATTTCCCTGAAGAGAAAAGAAAAGTCAAGCAAAAAGAACAAGGGTATTGATCCTCAGGACTGAAATGAGATCAAGGCAAGGAGATTACATAAAACATGTTCTTGTTATTCATGATGTTGTGTTAAATTTATGGGAAATGCTGATTTAGTGAAAACTGAGCCATTGCTTCTGGGCAAATGCAGAGTTTGGTTCCAATGAGCTTCCAGTCACATATTTTGTCAACTAATAAATACATAGCTTTATGTGTCATTCTGCACATATATATATTTCAAAATAATCTATTAATTATATACAGTATTTCTTAATTATAAAATACCAGCCAAGAAGTGTTTAATCTTTTCTTGGTTTTGGGTAACACTATCATAAATTTCTTTGACTTTCAGCCATACCACTGTGCCATCCACTATACTTTTAAAAACAAAGAAAAAAGGAAACAGACAAAAACCAGTCACGCCTCATGAATCCACAAATCAAGCTCTTTCCTCATCTCTTCAGTAGCTTCATCATAATATTGTAGATGTTACTTTAATGCTTTCTGGAGTGGCTCCACTTACAAATCAGTGAATTTCCTTCGGTTTTCCTGGATTTACTGCACTGTTGATTCATTAACACTGAACTCATGGCTCACAATCCTACAATGCGCACTTGAACACAACTTTATCTACATGTGTATTTTCTTCATAAGACATGTCCCAACCTTTCTGTGCTTAGGAACACCAGACAACACTTCAACACTTTGTCTTAGAACTATTTTAAACAGCAACATCACCATCAAAGGGCACAGATACACAGGAAATGTGGGCTAAGTAGATGGTGGAAAGCATATGTTTACAGTTTGAGAACTGAAATAAAAATGCAGGGAGTCACCTTACTCATCTGGGAACTTGTGAGGCAGGTGATATTTCATACCACTCTGCACATATCCATGAATGACTGTGAAAGCATTGTGAGTATTTACTTGAGCATTAAAAATAAATTTTAGCAGACAGGTAAATAAGCACATGCAGAATTGGTAAATAATGAAGATAGACTCTTTATGAATAATGAGCGAAATTGGCAGTGTGAGTTGATATATCCATGGAGAGACTTCAGTTATTTTAGGATTCATTGATCAATTCAACAGATAATTATTAAGCACTTATCTTGCATCAGGAACAAATTGAGCATAAAGTAGTGGGGGAGAGAAAGATCACACTGTGTTCTGAGCTGAAAATTTTTGCCTTGCTAGTTTGTATGTCTTTTTGGGAAAAATATCTGTTTAGGTCTTCTTCCTATTTTTTTTGTGAATTGGGTTGTTTATTTTAATGATACTGAGTTGTATGAACTGTTTATGCATTCTGATTAACACTTCACTGGGTCATGTCATTTGCAAATAAGTGTTCCCGTTTAGGGTAGGTTGTCTTTTCATTTTGTCTATGGTTTCCTGTTCTGTGCAAAAACTTTTGTTTAATTAGGTCCTGTCTGTTTATTTTTGCTTTAGTATCCATTGTCTTAGGAAACAAAGGAAATATTGCTACAGTTTATGTCAAAGAGTGTTCATTCTGTTTTTCTTCTAGTAGTTTTATAGGTTTTAGTCTCATATTTAGGTCTTATTCCATTTTATTCTTGTGTATGATGTGAGACCATATTCTAATTCAATTTTCTTTTTACATTTACCCAGCTTTCCAAGCACCACTTATTATAGAGACTGCCTTTTCCTTATTGTATATTCTTGCTTCCTTTGTAATAAATTAGTTGACCATGGGTTTAATTCTGGGGTCTCTATTCTGTGCCATTGATCTATGTGTCTCCTTTTGTGTCAATATCGTATTGTTTTGATTACCATAGCTTTGTAATGTATTCTGAAGTCAAGAGTGCTTCTTATGGTGACTCACACAATAAAGAATCTGCCTGCAATGTTGGAGACTGGGGTTTGATTCCTGGGTTGGGAAGATCCCCTGGAGAAGGAAATGGCAACCCACTCCAGTATTCTTGCCTAGAGAATCCCAAGGACAGAGGAGCCTGACAGGCAACATACAGTCCACATGGTTGCAAAGAGTTGGACACAATTGAATGACTGATACTTGCACTTTCACGTCACTGAAATAAAGGAACATAGATACCTCCAGCTCTTTGTCAAGACTGCTTTGGCTACTTGAAGCCTTTTGTGGTGTGATTCATGGGGTCGCAAAGAGTTGGACATGACTGAGCGACTGAACTGAATTGAACTGACTGATGTTTTCATACTTGAAATTATTTGTTCTAGTTTCATGAAAAAATGCCATTGGTACTTTATAGAGATTGCATTGAAATTGTGCAGTGCCTTGGGTAGTGTGGTCATTTTACCAATATTAATTCTTCCAAGCAATAAACATGCTATATTTTCCTATCTGGTTGTGTTGTTTACAATTACTTTCATCAGAAACAGCATCACATTTTATAATAACATATAGAAACAGAAGGATAATACAGTCAGAATGTGGGGAAGAGAAGAGAATGGGGATAAGTCAATCAATCCATTTATAGAGGAAGTCTGCTCAGACTAAATGATATCCATGAACCATAAATGGAGAATAATTCAACAATGCACTAATGATTCTAACAGCAAAATACAACAAAACAACAGTTGGAAAATGTTTAATGATACTGTATAGAATAGAGACTGAATTTGGATTTGCTGTTCAGTTTCAAAGTTGTGTCTGACTCTGTGACCCCATGAACTGCAGTATTCCAGGCCTCCCTGTCCTTGACTATCTCCCAGAGTTTGCTCAAACTCATGTCCATTGAAATGGTGATGCCATTCAACCATCTCATTCTCTGTTGCCTTCTTCTCCTTTTGCCTTCAATCTTTTCCAGAGTCAGGATCTTTTCCATTGGGTGGGCTCTTTGCATCAGGTGGCCAAAGTATTGGAGCTTCATCTTCACCATCAGTCCTTCCAATGAACATTCAGGGTTGATTTCCTTTACGATTTGATCTCATTGCTGGTCAGGGATATCCCAAGAGTCCTCTCCAGCACCACATTTTGAATTAGGATAATGGGTTTCATAATAGGTAGTATCTTAATAGGGAAAACAAATACAAAACTATGCAATATTGTTAGTTTTATTGCAAACTCCTTGGTGGCTCAGACAGTGTCTGCCTGCAATGCAGGAGATGTGGGTTCGATCCCTGAGTTGGGAATATCCCCTGGAGAAGGAAATGGCAACCCACTCCAGTATTCTTGCCTGGAGAATTTCATGGACAGAGGAGCCTGGTAGAGTCCCTGAGATCGCAAAGAATTGGACATGACTAGGTGATTTCACTTCATAGCAAAACTATGCAATAAAATACTTTTATATCTAAGAAAAGTATTGAAATATCTGCAACCTCAAGGCTCTCTGATTTAAAAAGTTAAGGTTTTTGCCATCATTAAAGTCTATAAATAAGGCTTCCTTGGTAGCTCAGATGATAAAGAATCCATATGCCAATGCTGGAGACCTGAGTTTGAACCCTGGTTTGGGAATATCCCCCGGTGGAGTGAATGGATACCCACGCCAGTATTATTGCCTGGAAAATTTCATGGACAGAGGAGCTTGGCAGGCTAGAGTCCGTGGGGTGGCAAAAAGTAGGACATGACTGAACAGCTAGCACTTTCACACTTTCACAAAGGCTCTAGATAGGGATACATTTCTATATTTTACCACTTGGTGGCAGTAGAGATTAAAACAAAGCTTCAACCTCTTAATACTGGAATTTCAGAAGGCCTCCAAATCATACTACTTAAATTCACAGTAACGTGTTAGCTCTAAAAATAATTAAAAATTGCTTATAAAACATGAACATAATATTAAAAGTATATCAGCTATAATATGGAAATAGAATCCAAGGGAATATGTGGCCAGTAAAACAAGCTAACCCCAAGAAGGCTTAACTTATAAAAGAAAGTGTCATGGCATCCTATGCACAGGCTATATGTGGGTCATGGATTATTAGTGGAGTACATGATGAGTAAGACTGATCAATTACGTAGTCACAGAGCCTAAAAGAAACAGACAAACATATTGTTCAGTAAAGACACAGCTCTTCCTGGTCCTGAGGCCCCAAGGAAATTTCTTTCATCAGTTTCCATAGAGAAGAAACTGTTTGGTTCAGGGAACAATGTTCTTAGGAAAGTTCTTTCAGTAAATTTCATGAGGTTCATAGGCCTGTTGGTTTGTATTCTCAAAGTAGGGTTAGCATGTCAGTCTAAAATACATTAAAAATTAAATGGGGAAAATAACTCTGTGCAGCACATAGGATCTGGTTTACCTGTGCAGTTCTTTGATGCTCTGAAAAATTCAATAGAAAATCTTACATAACCTACAGAATTGAGTAGACTATAAGTGTTTCTTAAATATTGTTTATGTTGAGCTAATTTGAATCTTTTTCAGCAACAGAGACTTTTAGATTGTTACTCTAATATACACCATATGTATGACAGTTTTATATAATCTGATAAATGCAGGGCAGTAACTTTAATCAGTGGAGTTGTAGGTGGAATTTCCAATTGGCAATTTCTTGTAACTTTTGGAGATCGCTCATGGCCTGTTTGAATCTCAAGTTTGCTCCCAGGAGGCTGGTAGTACCTGTAGCAAGGACCAAGATTCTTCTCAAAATATAATTTGGCTCTTCTCTAATATAAAGACACTTGTTGGTCTACCTACAGCTCTGTGCATTCCCAATGCACAGCCAATTAAACCTCAGAGAGAATACTAGACAGAAATTGAGAAAGGGAAATATTTAAAATGAGAATGAGACTTAATTTTGATCTAAAGTGTTGTAAATAAAATATTCATGGTCTTTGAAAAAGTGACCTATATCCAGATGACCTATTTAAGTGAAACTGTTAACTTATGTCCCTAAATTGACAGTTGAATTGCCAAATGTTGCTATATGGAAAAGACCACTGACTTTTTCTTGAAATCTATTTTGCACTTCCTCCAGAATAAATCAACTACTTAATTATTAGCTGGGCAGAATAATATTATATCTCTTAGCACCTTTTTAACTGATTGTGGTTATGTGACTGTGCTCTCAAATCGATGCAATTTGACAACTTTTGCGAAGGAATCTGAAGTATTGGAGGGTGGTGAGTGTGCTCAGCTTTTTCCTTTCTCTTTATTGTCAGCATAATACGGGTTTGATAAATGGGCCTCTGGCATCCATTTCAGAGAATGAGATTGCCTTTGGAGTGAGGATCAAGCATGGTAAAAGACAACACAAAACAAAGCAAAACAAAAATACCAAAAAAAAAAAAAAAAAAACCCCTCAAAAAACCACCCTCAAAGCAAAAGAGGAAACTGGAACCAACTCCGTGACAATGAAATGACATAACAAACTTGAATTACTTACTTCTAGTGTTTTCACAAAAGAAATTTATTTTTTAAAAACATCTGTATCTTTTTTAAAGATATTTCCTCCAGTTTAATTTTCTGTTACTTGGAGTCAAATTTAATCCTAACTAATCCAGGATGTTAGCTAATTATCAATTTAAAGTTAATATTTTTGGTTTATGAAAGGTTTATCTATACCTCTTTACTTTTTTTCATTGTATTGACATATATGCATTATTTATTTTTTGCTAAAAGTAAATAAAAAATTTGACAATAGCACCCATATTATCTGTATGTAAGTTCATTTCTATCTATAAATTTTCTAAGGCAAGGAAGCAAATATAATCATCATCTGAAATTTATATGAAATTGCTATTTACATGTGTACCCATGGCTGATTCATGTCTATGTTTGGCAAAAAACACCACAGTATTGCAAAGTAATTATTCTCCAATTTAAAAATTAATTAATTTGAAAAAAATCATGGTAAACTTTTAGGAAAATGATAGAATGAAATATTTAATAATTCATTTCACTGAGATAAATCTAAAGTACAAAAAGTACTTTTTCTACATTGAATCTACTAGGGAGGTTTAACTTACACACAAAAACCAAAGAAGATCTATAAGATATATAGAAAGTTGGGGTAAAATTTTACCATATATTATCACTCATTTTGAATAAAATGGAAGGTTGGTGCCTGTAGTTTAGAAGAATAAGTTCAATGCAAAAAATAATTAACAAAGGCTTCTGGAAACTTTGTTATAACTATAGAGAAAAAATTATTGTAAATATAAAGAATAAATTAATGTATGAAATATCATCCTTAGTCTTGCTATGTTGTTTCATGTCTAAGTGTTTTGCTGATGTTGATTTCCCTACCCAGGCTGCCTTCTGTCTACCAAGGTCTATTGTGGAAACTGAACATTCAGCATTTAATGGTCAATGTAAATACAGCCTCTCAGTGGGACCTTAACATAAGAATAAATTAATGTATGAAATATCATCCTTAGTCTTGCTATGTTGTTTCATGTCTAAGTGTTTTGCTGATGTTGATTTCCCTACCCAGGCTGCCTTCTGTCTACCAAGGTCTATTGTGGAAACTGAACATTCAGCATTTAATGGTCAATGTAAATACAGCCTCTCAGTGGGACCTTAACAAGATGGCAGAGTAAAAGGACCTTGAGTTCATCTCCTGTCAGGAGCACACCAGAATCACAACTAACTGCTGAACAACCATCAGTAAAAAAGACTACCAAAAGTACCCAAAAAAGATATTCTATATACAAAAACATAAAAGAAGAAACCCAACAAAATGGTAGGGAGGGCATCCTCGTGACATAATCAAATGCTACGCTCCACAAGTGGAAAGCCTACAACCTGGTGAACAATTATATCACGGAAGTTCTCCTGCAGGAGAGAAAGTGTTAAGTTCCACATCAGGATGCCCAGCCTGGGGATCTGGCCTTGACAGGAAGAGGTCCAGAGGATTTGGTTTTGAAAGCTAGTGGGGCTTGAATGCTGGTGCTCCATAGGACTGGAGGAAACAGAAACTTTACCCTTGAAGGGTGCATGCAAGGTCTCATGCACTCCAGGACCCAAGGGAAAAAGCAGTGACTTTATAGGGGTCCAGGCCAGACCGGCTAACTGGTTTTAGAGAGTCTCATGGGGAGGTGGGGGCAGCTGTGGCCCAGTGTGGGGACAAGGACACTGAGCTTTCCTGGAAGCCACCATTTTGGCATTAAGACTTGACCCCACCCAACAGCCTATAGGTTCCATTGCTGAGATGTCTCAGGTCAAACAACCAACATGAGAGGAACACAGCTTCATCCATCAGCAGACAGGCTGCTTATAGACTTCTTGAGCCCATGGCACTTCTAGCCTTGCTGCTTGGTGCAGCCCTGCACACCAGAGGGCAAAGACTCAGCTCGATTCACCAACAGGTAGGCACCAGTCCCGCCCATCAGGAAACCTGGAAAAGTGTCTAGACCAGCCTCACACACCTTAGGGCAGACATCAGAAACAAAACCCCTACAAACCAGCAACCTGCAGAAACAAGTTCTGCAAACACAGATCAGAACTTTCCTTGGCATCAGCTGGTGCCTGGCCCTTGGGTGATGAGAGGGTAGTGTACTTATGGAACATATAATGCATCTGCTATAGAAGGCCACTTCTCCCAGGTCAAGAAACATAACTAATCTTCCACAGATATAAAAATGCCAGTAGAAATTTAGACAAAATGAGATGTAAGGAAGAATATCCTACAAATAAAAATACTCTATACAACAAGACTCTCATTCAGATTTTACAGAGAAAGTAAAAGCATACAGAAAGCATACGTGCAAAATCTAAAAGAATTTGGCACCACCAAACAAGTTTTACAACAAATGCTAAAAGAACTTTTATAAGCAGAAAAGAAAAGGCCACAATTAGAAACAAAATAGTAATGAAATGAGAAACCTCACTGGAAAAGGCAAACATACAGTAAAGACAGAAAATCATCTACACACAAACATTTAAACCAGTAACTGTGAGAAGGGAGGGTACAAATGCAGGATGTTTGAAATGCACTTGAAATTAAGAGATCAGCAACTTAAAACAACCGTGTGTGTGTGTGTGTGTGTGTGTGTGTGTGTGTGTATGTGTGTGTGTGTGTGTGTGCATAAAATACATGGGGGGCTCTGGGCTACTATGTCAAAACCTTATGGTAACTACAAATAAAAAATCTATAATAGACAAACACAAAAAAAGAAAAAGGAATCCAAATGCAAAACCAAAGAATGCCATCAAATTGCAACAGAAGAGAACTAAAGAGTAAGGTAGACAAAAGAAGACTGTATTATCTGTGGATCCCTAGAATTTGTTTTTTTGCTTCTGCCAAGTGACCAGCTTAGAATATTTCTTTGTTGTTGTTGTAAGATAGCTAATACTTATGAGACATGAGAGAAATGACAGTAAACTTCAGTTTTTAAAAAGTTGACAAATACCAGAAATATATTATCCAGAAAAATAAGATAATTTTGAAATTAACATAGTCATACCTACAATAGTATATCCCCTATATGTTTAGCTGCATGCTTTTTGATTGCCTCTTATGATAGCAATTTGTTACATCATTTTCTCCAGGAAACATGAAAAGATCATCCAGTCTGTAGCATAAATTTATCAGATTTGTTTTTGTTTTTGTTGTTAGAAGAACTCCTTTTTGGTTTCACAATTTATTGCTGCCAATGTAAATTTTAAAATTTGTTTTAAAACTAGGTTTTAGAGCAGTTTTTAGGGTTACAAGAAAACTGAGAGGAAAGTATACAATTTGCCCCCACACAATCATATCCTGTGACTTAGTAGTAGTAGTAGTAGTAATCATATCCTCACCATCATCAACATCACTTTCCATATGGCATTTTTTTTTTAACCAAAGATATCTACACTGACACATCATAATCACCCAGAGTCCATAGCTTACCCCAGAATTCACTCTTGGTGTTGTATATTGCATGGGTTTGGATGAATGTATCCTTCATTTAATATTGTAAAGAGAATTTTCACTGTCGTAAAAAGTATCTGCACTCTATTCATCCTTTCTTGCCTAGAACCACTTATTAATATTAATTTCTTGAGTTGGGCATTCCAAATTGAGTGAATATTATTTAACGTTAAATTCATGTGAAGGAAAACATGCAATCATGTTTTTTCTAAGAATAATTTAAAAATTTTCTAGCCAGAGCATAAGATAACCACAAAATTTCTTTTTATCTTCCTGTTTAGTAGGGTGGGATTTTTTTTCTGGTCCAGTCTTACTGAGGATGTAATAGGAAGTCTCATGCCCAATTTGTATCTTTTTTTGGAGGTCTCAAGACTTTACCTCATCATCTGTACAGCTATTGTATCCAAAGCCCTTGGGAATCAACCCTTGACAACACCCTGGGAAGTCCAAGTGTTAATGTTCATTTCTAGCTCCAGTTTTCAATGTCTCATTTGATTGTTTTCGGGACAATTTCTTTAATCTTATGAGGTGAGCATATGTGGTATAAATAATTTGTAAAATTATAGTTTATCCAGAATATCTACATTTTTATAGTAGATTTTTGTTGTTGTTGTTCTTTCCTGGCTTCGATCTTGCAAAAAAAGTATCTTACTTATCATGCACATTTTTAGCATGGAAAT
Source organism: Madoqua kirkii (assembly GCA_006408675.1). Lineage (NCBI taxonomy): Eukaryota > Metazoa > Chordata > Mammalia > Artiodactyla > Bovidae > Madoqua > Madoqua kirkii. The sequence goes on from SJYC01057787.1 coordinate 15,809, forward strand.
TGAAGGGTCAAGTGATGTGGAAATACTCTAGGCTTTAAAATTTAACTGAGGTGGTGAGCAGAGTTTAGAAAGAATGAATAGGGAGATTAGGGAGGAGTGGTGATAAAATAGAGATGGGACCCTAGGGACTCAGATTAAAGGTAAACAGAGAACATTATGGAGTCATAATAAAGTAAGTAAAAAATGAGGACCAGGAGGCAGAGAAGGAAAAGACTATGTAAATAAAAATGAATATGAACACAGACCAAGTCAAAGAATGTTAAAATTGAAACAGAACTGGAGAATATAAAATTATTTTAGTTCAATCATTTTACAGTGGGAGAAACTAAGACCCAAGACGGTAGACGGGAGAAACTAAGACCCCAATGCATTCTGCTGCTAAGTCGCTTCAGTCATGTCTGACTCTGTGCGACCCCATAGGGGGCAGCCCACCAGGCTCCACCGTTTCTGGGATTCTCCAGGCAAGAATACTGGAGTGGGTTGCCATTTCCTTCTCCACCAATGCATTCTAGTAAGGGATTTATCCTAGATCTTAGGATGGGACTCTTCTCACTGCTGCAGATGCGAGAGGCAGGAGGACCCAGAACAGAAGCAGAGACTGCTGCTGGGAGCCAGGAAGGGGCGAGAATCGAATGAAGTGCTGATGGGGAAGTGGAAGTTCAGGGAAAGGCGTGTGGCTCTGAGAAAGCAGGTTTTCTTGAGCAGGGAAGTGGGCAGAGGGTGAGGTTTCAGCTGGCAGAGAGGGGATGATGGAGTAGAGTGTGACACCGTAGGGTGGACACATGACAGTGGAGTGCTGAGGACAGTGATCTCTAGGGGGGAACCACTCGCTGACGTGAGTTTGGTGGAGGGCCACGTAAGAGCCCAGGCGAAGGTGAGCGCAAGCACCTCTGTAACCTGAGCACCAATAGGGTGAGAAGAGGGAGCCTGGGGAAGGTTGGTGACAGAGGAAGAGCACTGACACCCCCAGGAAAGCCAGGGCCCTCAGACAGGCTGGATTCTAATCAGGAGATGTCCCAGCCATCTCAGGTTACTCTTTGGGGCCATGTGTATCTAGAGGGCTTATATAACCTCCTCTTTCTCTCCCTATTGGAGATTTTCAGGCCCTTGGATCTCTTTTCGTAATTGTTCACTGGTACAAATAGTCTGTTTCCCTTCTCGCAAATCCTACTTCTTCCACTTCCTCCAACCTTTTCCTTGAGGAATGATATATTAAAATATGAGCCTTTATGTATAATACTGGCATATGTAGGAGTTTGGATTATTTTTCATGAAGGCAAATGAAATATTTTAATTATGAGTTTGACAAGATCAGGTGTGCATTTTACATAGCAACGCTGAGTCAGAAATCTGAACAGAGAGGGAGAGGATTTGGATTGCATTGTCCAGATAAGGGATTATGGCAACAACCTGAGTCACATATGATGAAAGCAAGGACTAAACAATAGTAGGGTTAGAGATGAAGAGGCAGATTTTACAGATTATGGAGAGAAATGCAGTGGTGACTGTGAGGAGTCAGTCAGGAGAAAGAGGTTTGCAAAGAGTGTGCATTATTAATTTTCTGTTTAGTTGACTGAGTGAATATTATTATCATGGAGTTGGATGACATCTTCTAATTCCTCTGAAGGAGAATTCCTTAAATATTTTTTTGTTGCTTTTCTCAGTCCTATTCTTTCCTGTGAAAATAGGAAATAGAATCAGTTCACGGGTGAGTCTAGGTGAGAAACTGGGTTGTGATATGTCTCAACAGCTTCTTCCTGCCCTTTGCCTCTGGAGTCAAGCTGCTCTCCCAAGTGTCAGTTCTGGTCTCCTCCTCCATCCCTTGCCTTAACCAGACCTTTGTGGAGGGGTTGCTTAGAGGCTTTCTAGCACTTCTTGGACTAGGTAAGTGTGTTAGTCTGCCTGGGCTGAAGAAGGACAGAAGGAAACACACAGCCTGGGTGGCTTCAACCACAGACATACTTTCTCACAGTTGTTGAGACTAGCAATACAAGAAAACTTGATTTTTTGTGAAGGCTCTCTTTCTGGCTTGCTTGTAGATAGACATCTTTCTGATATATCTTCAATGACCTTTACTCAGTGCATGTGAGGAGAGACAGAGGTTGGGGGGGAGAAAGGAGGAAGAGTGAACTCACTCTGTGTCTTTTCATATAAGACCCCACTTTTAAGACCTCATTTAACTCTAGTTACTTAGAGTTATCATCTCCAAGTATAACCACCTTGGAAGTAGGGGTTTCAACATGTGAGTTTAGAGGGGACACAAATAATACATTTATAAATCAGTCAACTTCATTTGGTTTTCAATACCAGCAACATTACTTGGATTATACAGTTAAGAGAAATCATCTAGAAGATTTATCAGAAGTGAAGTTGAAAATTTGAACCATATATCAAATGCTCTCTATCTTTATCTCATTTGGATTTGAATTCAGGAGGTAGGAAAGGATAGTAGTTACTGGGCTCTATAATATTGACAAGCATAATTAGATTGTATTGTAGTTATTAATATCCTTGAGAACCTTAGAGACTAAACACAACAAAATATATTTTTCATTCTGGCAAACTCCATAGAAAGCAGGAAGCCTTTCTTTGCTTGTATCTCTTCCACATGGAACAGATGATATCCAGGCTAGCACTGCATGGCAAAATGATCAGATGTAACAGTTTATGTGGTAGGGCCTAGATGAGGCTTACATCTCTAGCACAGCACATTCCATCGACCAGTCCCATGGTCCTAATCCAGTTAGAAAAGAGTGAGAGAATTATGGTTTTTCTCTAGGCCTTGGGGGAAAGTTTAATGAAAATATAGCATTGTATCAACTATAAGTTCCTAAAACCACAAAACTTATGTTCTGAATAAGCTTGTATCTGGAATTCTAGCCAATCAAGTGGCAGTTCTAACAATGAGTTTTAATTTTGGTTTTATACACTTCTGTAGTTTATATTTCCTTGATAGGCATGAATGCATTGTCAATCTCTGTATGTTCTTATACCTACTAAAACACTTGGCACTAAAAATTTGTTGAGTGATTCTTTTTTTTTTTTGGTGAGTGAGCATATGAATTAAATGCAATAGAAAGGCTTCTTCTTCTTCTTCTTCTTCTTCTTCTTTTTTTTTTTAATTGGAGTATAGCCTGGAGAAGGAAATGGTAACCCACTCCAGTATTCTTGCCTGAAGAATCCCATGGATGGAGAAGCCTGGTAGGCCCCAGTCCATGGGATCGCAAAGGGTCACTTTCATAGCTGCTTTACAATGTTGTGTTAGTTTCTGCTGTACAACCAATTGTATCAGCTATTTGCATCCATATATTACCCACACTTCCCACCAGTTTAGGTCACCACAGAGCACCAGGCTGAGCTCCCTGTGCTGGAGAGCAGGTTCCTACTAGCTATCTATTTTAGCCATAATAGTGTATATATGTCAATCTCCCAATTCATCCTACCACTTTCCCCACCCTATGTCCATATGTTTATTCTCAAAATCTGCATCTCTATTCCTGCTCTGCAAATGAATAAAGAAGATGTGGTGCATACATTCAATAGAATATTTCTCAATCATAAAAACAAACGATATTTGGTCATTTGTAGAGACATGGATGGACTTAGACTGCGTTATACAGATTGAAGTAAAATAAAAAACAGGAAGCCTTATTCTTTATATATTTCATGGTAAAATACACTGTGGGTGGTTACAATGTCAACTCTAAGTATAATGGAAAACTGGCTATAGTTTACACAATTGAATGGTGAAAGCATAGAAGATATGAGAAAATATGCTTTGCAGTTTATAAACAAGTCAGTAATTTTTTTTTTAAATGAGAAATGTGGAAGAAGAAGAGAGGAATGAAAAAGAGAATACTTTGAGGGTTTTTGAAAGGAGTAGAGTAGAATTGATGCCCAGAGGAGGAAACATGATGGAATATAAACAGAATTGAGTGGAGAAACTGGAAGAAATGAGATCTGTTAAAACAGGAAAGACCTGGGGAAGCACTGCAGTTTCTGTTTTTCATCTGAGTGATAAGATGAAAATCCCAGAGAGGGGACATAACTTTTCAGTGTCACAAACAACTTTGTCCACGGCAGTTGAGTAAAAGAACACAGAATGAAGGCTAGTGGTAAGAAGAATGGCTGGAATTCAGACAGCAGATAATAACCTCAGATCAGAGCTTGGAGGAGATGAGAGACTGAGTAGGAGGCCCAAGGTTGAGTGAAACAGCAAGTTTATTATAGTCGGTGATTGGTGGGCAGAACAGCAAGTTGACAGAAGAAGGAAGTTAGAGTGGAGATACTAATGGGTAGGTTTCTTGAGAGCAAAGAGAGAGAGAAGCATCTGCAAATGACATGCTTTTTCTGCACCTTGCTTTGCTAGCTATTCTCTCAGACAGGGACAATGTAGATGGTAAGAGTGTCTGTCTGTCTTTAATCAAGTGGATGTGGTTAAAGTGTAGCAGACCTTTCCAAGATGGATTTGGATTCTAAGGGTACCAGAATGCTTACAATCTGAGCATTCCTGTCTCTAGATCCAGTTTACTTTTTCAAAGGAAGATAGGGCCCTGTGTCAGGAAAATATCATCTTTAGGCTAACTGTAACTTTTCTCTCTTTCTGTTAACTGGTTGAATCTCCATCTTCTATCCTTTCTATTTACCTCACTTTTCCTTAAATTACCTGAACATATACCATCATAGGAGTCCAGGACTACATCTCATTCTATCTTATTCAGACCTCTCCCTTTGCCAACCATTCAGGGGCACAGAATCAGGGCTCTGCTTGGCTGGATGAGGTGTAGACTCACACTTGGGAGAGTAAAACAGGTGCAGTAACCTTTCTGTACCCCTTGCCAAAGGGCAACTTCAGCAATGAGGAGATGATAAACCTGGAGCTGCTATTCCATGTCTATTCAATTGGATTAATTTGGGACAATCAAGATTATGCAAGACAACTGAAATTTACATGTAAGTTCAATCCATTCAATTAAGGGTTTATTTCAGAAGGTTCTTCTCTTCCTAGAAACAAGCACTTTTCTGGACCACTTCTATTTTTTGTATTCCACCATAAAAACCTTTATGTATAAATTTCTTGGGGTTTATTCCAGATGTTGACTATTCAAGATCTCCTACACTCTTACTTCTCCCAGACTTCTGTTTTTCTTGTGTTTTTAAAATCTTTCTTTGGTGGTCTCCTTTCTATGGCTAAAACCCAGAGGCACACAACTGTCCCACTCTGTGCCTGACTCCCTTAAACTATGATCTCTTCTTCTACTCAGTTTCCTTAAGTCTATGTCCATAGTCCAACAACCATTATGATTCATCTCACGCACTTAGGAATGTTGTACTCTCCCTTCCCTCACATGAGTTACTCTTCACTCTCCCTTAACCTATGCCATGAACCTCACTTATCATTTACCCCTCAACTTATTCAAATCAAACCCTCAGTTCTTGGCCTTCTCCCAATCCCAGCAATTCTTCTCTTCCCTGTTCTTGATTGAATATATCATTGACTTACCCTTATACACTTATAAAACCATCTCTTTGCTCCAATTTTTAAAAGTCTCAGGTTCCCATATAGTTCCTGTCATTTTTTTCATTAATCTCTCTTTATTCTTCCTCCCTCTCCCCAGATCCCTTTGAATTACAGGTGAGTGTTGGCTGTGAGCTGCATTCTAGGGAAACCACAAAAAGGTTTTTTTCAGGCAGCTTTTAGGATCAGATTTCTTGAGTTTTCCAAACCACATCATGGGTACCATCTCCAGAGGGTAAGAGTGGGGTCCAGAGTGTCTGTGATATAATCCATCAGTATAAAGTCATCAAGGAAACAGTGCATAAACTCATCAGCAACATCTGCCCCAGTTTCTCTTGGGTCTCCTCAATGCAGGCAAGATGTATCTCCAGAGGAAAGGTTGGCACATTCCTCTTTTCTAAGATCTTTCTATATAAGTCTTGCTCTTTTCCACCATTCATTTCAAAATTAGGAAGGGACAGTTTAAGAGGGAGAGGGGTTGCTGTGAAAAGTTCCTAGAGGAACTTTAATATTAATGTGGATATTTTGTCCCTAAACTGTCTGTTAAAGTCCTCATATGAATATTTTTAATGCCTTTTCTAGTGAGACCAGAGGCTTGCCTGACCAGTAGCCCCATCCTTGGGTCAAGTCAGCTATTGCTAACTTGTCATGTCTCTGGCTTCTACCCAAAGCCTATTTTGGTGGTGTGGATGCGGGTGAACAGGAGCAGCCAGGAACTCAGCAAGGTGATGTTCTGGCCAGTGCTGATGGGATCCTCACATGATCATGCATGTGAATGCTGAGGAGGCAACTGGCTTTTCTTGCCGGGTGAGGCATAGCAGTGTAGGAGACCAGGATATCTTTCTCTACTGGGGTAAGTAAGATGGAATTTTTAAGTGTGCAAAGGTGATTCTTGAGCATAGAAGTCAGGGCAAAAAAAGTTTGATGATGCCAGAACTAAGTGAGAGAGATATTAGGAAGGAATTAATAGAGATGATTCCAGAAATGCAGAAATGGAATATGAGGTACACTCAGATATAAGAGCTTTGTGGGGAGATGAAGAATCCTTCCCAAAAAGTATGAGAATAAAGTGGCTAAATAAAATAATTGATAGGACTTATGCCTAGTTTGTGGAGAATGCAATGGCACTCCACTCCAGCACTCTTGCCTGGAAAATCCCATTGACAGAGGAGCCTGGTAGGCCACAGTCCATGAAGTTGTTAAGAGTCAGACACAACTGAGAGACTTCACTTTTCACTTTCATGCGTTGGATAAGAAACTGGCAACCCACCCCAGTGTTCTTGCCTGGAGAATCTCAGGGACGGGGGAGCCTGGTGGGCTGCCATCTCTGGGGTCGCACAGAGTCGGACACGACTGAAGCGACTTAGCAGCAGCAGCAGCAGCAGCAGCAGCAACAACATGCCTAGTTTGTATGCTAAGGTAGGCAAATCAATAGAGCAAAATTGTCAGTGGGTTTATTATGACATCTAGGTGTCTCTCTAATATTCACAGGGCATCATCTTTACATGAATTTGATATCATTGACAGTGATAATGCCCCTAATGCTTTTGATGACCCTTGCATTATGGATTAGGAAGCAATGGTGAGGTATTTTTCTGTTTTTTTTGTGTTTTTTTCTGTATTTTCTCCTCTCCAATTTTTTATTTTATATTCCATTTATATTCCATTCCATTTTACTTCTCTTAGCTTTCTTCTCTTGACCTCTCCCCCTTTCCTCAATCACTATTTCCATCTTATTTAGAATTTCTCCCCATTTCTCTTGTTTCACAGTTCATATCAAGACATCCCATGAGATTCTTCACCATGCCTTACCAATCTGAATGAGTACCCAACAGCCCAGAAGCCTAGGACAACATAGTGATGCCATTGTTTCTCTTCTCCACTCCTTTTTCTGCTTCTACTTTATAATAATTTGTTAATGCAAACTATTTCAATTTCTGTAACTCTGCATGGAATACCTTCCTTTTAATCTCAATGTTCTTAGTAGTACTCAATCTTCAAAGCCCATTTCTGAAGCCATATCCTCCAGAAGGCTTCCCTGATCCATAAGGAGGAAGGAGTCTCTCCCTGGTCTGAATCCAGATAGTACTTCAACTGTGCTCTGCTACAAGTATACATTACTTCTTCCCCTGAATTACAGCTACTTAGGTCTTTATACATCTTCTAATATTTAAGCTCCTTTGTGACAATGGTCATGACAAAGTTGACTTTCTTACATGCAAAGTGCTCAATGAAAATCAAACTACGACAAAGCAACCTTATCCAAATTGGATTTGGTGTTATATTGACAGACCACAGTCATTTCTGACATCATTGTTGTTATTTGAAACTCTGATGGACCTCTTTTTGTTTAGATGTTTCTTTTTTCCTTTTTTAATGTGGGCAAGAAATTCCATACTTCTTTAGCTACCTCACTTTCTATCTAAACTCTTACAGAAAAAATATAACTTTGCCCTTTGTCACACTTATTTTTTCTTTTTTTTAAATTTAAATGTATTTATTTTAATTGGAGGCTAATTACTTTACAATATTGTATTGGTTTTGTCATACATCAACATGAATCTGCCACAGGTATACACGTGTTCCCCATCCTGAAACCCCCTCCCACCTCCCTCCCTGTACCATCCCTCTGGGCCATCCCAGTGCACCAGTCCCAAGCATCCTGTATCTTGCATCAAACCTGGACTGATGATTAGTTTCTTATATGATATTATACATGTTTCAATGCCATTCTTCCAAATCATCCCACCCTCTCCCTCTCCCACAGAGTCCAAAAGACTGTTCTATACATCTGTGTCTCTTTTGCTGTCTCGCACACAGGGTTATTGTTACCATCTTTCTAAATTCCATATAGTGTACTGTATTGGTGTTTTTCTTTCTGGCTTACTTCACTAAATACATTTAGTCAGCTCTTTCAAACTTATTCCAAACACAAGGAGAGAAAGAGTGCAGGCCATATATGAAGGGCAATGGGCCAAATATATCACTGAATGGTTAATGTAACAGCAAGAGAGATGAGGATAGGATCAAAATAAAGGATGTATATGGAAGGCAAGTCCCACAGAGAGCGGTTCTGAAATATTCCTGCCTAGATGTTGGTTAATTTAAGTTTCATTCACTGTGTGAAGGTGAGTCACTGAGTCACATCCAACTCTTTGTGACCCCACAGACTGTGGCCTACCAGGCTCCTCTGTCCATGGGATTCTCCAGGCAAAAATACTGGAGTGGATTGCCATTCCCTTCTCCAGGGGATCTTCCCAACCCAGGGCTTGACTCTAGGTCTCCTACATTGCAGGTTGATTCTTCACCATCTGGGCCACCAGGGAAGATTTCATTCACGAATCAAGTAATATTTGTTAAGCCTTGAATATGAGTCAGTCATTCAACTTATAAACTGGTGGGAGAGAAAGAAACCAAGGTTTTTCCTACTTTCTTGAAGTTTAAAAAGTTTACTTTCTCAACCTGTGCCCTTTTTACTGGTCACATTTTGTTTTTCTGCTTCATTATAAAAATTGAATTAACAATGGATGCATGATTTATGTAAAACAAAATACATCAATTTTAGATGTACATGCCCATTATTTTGAAAAAATATAAACCTATGTAGACATGATCACAATCAAGATATGAAACATTTCCATTACCTCAATACTCCTCAAACGTATTTGCACTTATACCATTACCAACTATGTATTATTGCAGCTACTGCATGTCTTACGCTAGTTGTTTAGATTTGTCCTTTCTGTAATTTTATTAAAATAGAACTGTATATGCTCTCTGTAGCTGTCATTTTTCCCCACCTAGCATATGGTTATGTCATCTATGTTGCTTATCAATGTACTAGTATCTATCCTTTTTTATTGTTCAATATGCTCAATAGAATTCCATGAATGAATATGATATTCATACATGAAATTATACACGTGTGTATGTGTGTATGTTATCCATCCACTGTTTGACGTTGATTTGTTTCTAGTTTGAGGTTCTTTTAATAAAGTCACCATTATTGTTTCTATTTGATTCTTGCACTTTTATTGTTTGTTTATTTATATGCTTGGGATAATTCTGTCAATTTTGGCTGCCTTGCAGTTTGTAGCCACTGATGTCTCATTAAAGAAAATAGGTCTCATTGCAAGCGGAATATTACTCAGAAATAAAAAGGGAAGAATTTGAGTCAGTTGTAGTGAGGTGGATGAACCTAGAGCCTGTTAAAAAGAGTGAACTAAGTCAGAAAGACTAAAACAAACATAACATATTAATGCATATATATGGGATCTAGAAAAATGGTGGAATCTAGAAAAATGGTGCAGATGAACCTATTTGCAGCAAAGGAATAGAGATGTAGATGTCAAAAACAGACATGTGGACACAGCAGTGGGGAGCAAGAGGAGGGTGTGATGAATTGGGAGAGTAGCATTAACATATATACACTACCATGAGGAAAATACATGGCTACTGGGAAGATGCTGTATAACACAGGGAGTCAAGCCTGGTGTTCTGTAATAGCCTAGTTGGGGGGAATGGGAAGGGAGAGAGAGGCTCAAGAAGGAGGGAATTATATATATATACTTATGGCTGATTCACACTGTTGTACAACAGAAACTAACACAACATTATAAAGCAGTTGTATTCTGTGTGTTTAGTCACTCAGTTACATCCAACTCGTTGCGACCCCAGGGACTGTAGCCTCCAGGCTCCTCTGTTCATGGGGATTTTCCAGGCAAGAATACTGGAGTGGGTTGTCATGGCTTTCTCCAGGGGTTGCCCAACCCAGGGATTGAACCCAGGTCTCCCACACTGCAAGCAGATTCTTCACTCTTTGAGCCACCAATTATCCTCCAATTTAAAGATAAATTTAAAAATAGATCTCATTTCTTCCCTTCTCCCCCTGCCCTTCCTCTTACTTTTCCTCCATTTCTCTCCTCTGCTCCTTACTCTCTTGTCTTTCTTTCATTTTTATTTATTTTTCCTAGTTTCCTAGGGTCACTTCTACATCAATATAGCCTATTAGTGAGCAATGATTAGTCAGCAGTTGTGCTTTTAACTTTAACCAGTAACATTTTCACCTTTTGCTGAGGGGATGTTTATGGACTTCCAGTCCACATTTACTATTTTACTGATTTACTACTCAAGCAGTTTACAAATCTGCTGTGGTTTCTACTTTTTATTTCTGCAAGGTGTCATGTTTGACCAGGGAAAAGTAGTTAACTGTAGTCCTCTTTGGTCACCCCTTAGTGCAGTTTCCAAACTATGGGTGCAGTTTCCAAACCTCCTACATCCCAGGTGTCTATTAAATATTTATTGGTCTCTTCTTTGCTTCAATCAGCATTGTAGCCTCGGGCAGCTGTAATATTGCCACCAATGCTGCTGTTTCCTACATCCTCTCTGGGCATGGGCCTCTCTACAGAGCTCTGAATCAGGTATATCCTTATGGTGACAGCAAGACTGCTGATTCTCAACCTATGGCATCACCAAATCAAGCAAAGGAAGGGAACAACCCTGTTTTATATTGTCCTCATTATTTTGGCTGAGGATTTTCAGGTAGTTCTAGAATAAGTGCTTCTCAATCTGTTGTATGCCTTTGGTCATTGCCCAGAATTTTGAAATGGATGGTTTTGAAAATTTTGTCCAATATTATCATCGATATTTGGAAAAAGACTTTCTTGAGCTCCTTTCAAACAGGAGTTTCAGTTCCTAAAAATTGAGAACAAATGGCAACAAGGAACATAATCACTCATTGAGTTGATAACATACAACAAATTAGGTACTGTTTCAAGCTGCTCTAAAGTACAATTTTTTTATCCCCAAGACATAACCTAAGGTCAGAAAACAAATCTTAAATTTTTTTCAATAATCATATTGTTGGGGGTATTGGTTTTTGTTGTTATTCTAAGATGATCATCTTTTTTGGGGTGTTAGTTCTAAAAGATCTTGTAGGTCTTCAGAGAACCATTCAACTTCAGCTTCTCCAGCATTACTGGTTGGGGCATAGACTTGGATTACTGTGATACTGAATGATTTGCCTTGGAAACAAACAGAGATCATTCTGTCATTTCTGAAACTGCATCCAAGTACTGCATTTCAGACTCTTTTGTTGACCATGATGGCTACTCCATTTCTTCTGAGGGATTCCTGCCCACAATAGTAGATATAATGGTCATGTGAGTTAAATTCACCCATTCCGGTTCATTTTAGTTTGCTGACTCCTAGAATGTCGATGTTCACTCTTACCATCTCCTGTTTGACCATTTCCAATTTGCCTTGATTCATGGACCTAACATTCCAGGTTCTTATGCAATATTGTTATTTATAGCATCAGACCTTGCTTCTATCATGAGTCACATCCACAGCTGGGTGTTATTTTTGCTTTGGCTCCATCCCTTCATTCTTTGTGGAGTTATTTCTCCACTGGTCTCCAGTAGCATATTGGGCACCTAATGACCTGGGGAGTTCCTCTTTTGGTATTCTATCATTTTGCCTTTTCATACTGTTCATGGGGTTCTCAAGGCAAGAATACAGAAGTGGCTTGCCATTCCCTTCTCCAGTGGACCACATTCTGTCAGACCTTTCCACCACGACCCGCAGGTCTTGGGTTGCCCCACGGGCGTGGCTTAGTTTTATTGAGTTAGACAAGGCTGTGGTCCTAGTGTGATTAGATTGACTAGTTTTCTGTGAGTATGGTTTCAGTGTTTCTGCCCTCTGATGCCATCTTGCAACACTTATCATCTTACTTGGGTTTCTCTTACCTTGGGCATGGAGTATCTCTTCACGACTGCTCCAGCAAAGCACAGTCACTGCTCCTTACCTTGGACGAAGGGTATCTCCTCACTGCCACCCTTCCTGACCTTCAAAGTGGGATATGAAAGTGAAAGTGGAGAGTGAAAAAGTTGGCTTAAAGCTCAGTATTCAGAAAATGAAGATCATGGCATCCGGTCCCATTAGTTCATGGGAAATAGATGAGGAAACAGTGGAAACAGTGTCAGACTTTATATTTTGGGGCTCCAAAATCACTGCACAATGGTGACTGCAGCCATGAAATTAAAAGACGCTTACTCCTTGGAAGAAAAGTTATGACCAACCTAGATAGCATATTCAAAAGCAGAGACATTACTTTGCCAACAAAGGTCCCTCTAGTCAAGGCTATGATTGTTCCAGTGGTCATGTTTGGATGTGAGAGTTGGACTGCGAAGAAGGCTGAGTGCTGAAGAATTGATGCTTTTAAACTGTGGTGTTGGAGAAGACTCTTGAGAATCCCTTGGACTGCAAGATCCAACCCGTCCATTCTGATGGAGATCAGAATTTCTTTGGAAGGAATTCTTTGGAAGGAAGGATGCTAAAGCTGAAACTTTAGTGCTTTGGCCACCTGATGCAAAGAGTTGACTCATTGGAAAAGACTCTGATGCTGGTAGGCATTGGGGACAGGAGGAGAAGGGGATGACAGAGGATGAGATGGGTGGATGGCATCACTGACTTGATGGAGGTGAGTATGAGTGAACTCGGGGAGATGGTGATGGACAGAGAGGCCTGGCTTGCTGCAATTCATGGGGTCACAAAGAATCAGACATGACTGAGTGACTGAACTAAACTGAAGACTATCTTGTGTGTATAGGCTATTGATATATACTTTATAATGGGACAAGTGGATAATGTATAGTGTACAATAGGATTAGTTGAGTACACAATTGTGTTGATTTATTGGGAACCAGGATTTTCTGTGTAGGAAAAGGCAAGCTGATGTGAGATAAATGAGCAAACCTCTGTAGCTCTAAACTTGAAGGTATAGATATAACTCATTAATAGGAAGAAAAAAATGTTCTGGTCACTTGAAAAACCCAGAAACAAAGACTAGATTGTGGCTTCCATATAATACTTTCTCACAAAAAGGGACCAGAACACCTTGACGAAACAGATAATTTCTAGGTCGGAGCAGGAAGGGTCTGTAACAATTTTGTCTACAAGTGTCTGTAACAATTTTGTCATGCCAGAAGATTAATTGGAAGCTCAGTGATAAAGGTATGTTGAAAGGATTCACACACAACTGCCTTGAAAATGATCCCATCATTTTAAGTCTCAAGAGAAATAATGGCTAGGATAGATTCAAACACTTTCAACATGCTGAAATTCATGAATTGTCAGTAATGCAAAAACTAAGCCATTAGTCACCCAGGAACCTATATAAAAAAGTTATTCTCTTGTACATTGGTAAATAGACGGGAAGAATCAAGTACTTATTCTGCCTTTGGTTATCTCAGGGTAATGAGAATGTATTTTTTTAGAAAAATTCTAATTTAGAAAGAAGGTATGTTACCTTTACATGCTACTTAAAGAAGTACTAGATCTAAGTGAACTGTTTTCAGAGTGTGTTTTTGGACATCTGTGAATTTCTGACACCCATTCAGAGGATCCATAGGTTAAAAGCTACTTTTAAAACAATACCAAAATATTATTTTAGTGTTCATTGCTTTCCAGAGACTATCTGACATATAATATTGCATTAGATTATATTTGGAAGCAGATATGAAAATACAGATGTTTACTCTTAAGTCAGAGGAACTGCAAAAATATTTTAAAAGATTTAAGGCTACAAAGCCCCTATTCACATTGTAGTTTTTGAACACTAACTTAATAAAGATATATTTTAATAGTTTATTTTTCTTATGTTAAAGTATATATTTTAAAATTTTATTCATTTTTACTTCTCATATGGACTTGCCTGGTGGTTCAGCATTAAGGAATCCTCCTTCAATGCAGGGGATCCAAGTTTGATCCCTGGGTCTGGAAGATCCCCTGGAGAAGGAAATTGCAACCCATCTATTCTTCCCTGGGAAATCCCAGTATTCTTGCCTGGGAAATCCCGTGGACAGAGGAGCCTGACAGGCTGTAGTCCAAGGAGTTACAAAAGAGTCAGACAGGATTTAGTGACTAATCACCATTAACAACAACTTCTAATGTAGTACCTATCTCAGTTCAATTCAATTCAGTCGTTCAGTCATGTCCAACTCTTTGCGACTCCATGAACTATAGCATGTCAGGCTTCCCTGTCCATCACCAATTTCTGGGATCTTGCTCAAACTCATGTTCATTGAGTCAGTGATGACACCCAACCATCTTAGCCTCTGTCGTCCCCTTCTCCTCCTGCCTTCAGTCTTTCCCAGCATTAGAGTCTCATTGGGATATGAGTCAATTTTTAGCATCAGGTGTCAAAGGTATTGGAGCTTCAGCTTCCACGTCAGTCCTTCCATTAAATATTTAGAACTGATTTCCTTCAGGATGGATTGGTTGGATCTCTTTGCAGTCCAAGGAACTCTCAAGGGTGTTTTCTAACTGTGGTTCAAAAGCATCAGTTCTTCAGAGCTCAGCTTACTTTATAGTCCACTCTCACATCCATACATGACTACTGAAAAAAAAAAAAAAAACCCATAGCTTTGACTAGACAGACCTTCATTGACAATATAATGTCTCTGCTTTTTAATATGCGGTCTAGGTTGGTCATGTCTTTTCTTCCAAGGAGCAAGTGTCTTTTAATTTTTTGGCTCCAGTCACCATCTGCCATGATTTTGGAGCCCAAGAAAATAAAGTCTGTCACTGTTTCCATATCTATTTGTCATGAAGTAATGGGACTGGATGATATGATTTTCATTTTTTGAATGCTGAGTTTTAAGCCAATTTTTTCACTCTCTTCTTTCAATGTCATCAATGAGCTCTTTAGTTCTTCACTTTCTACCATCCACGTGGGTGTCATCTGCCTATCTGTCTATCTATCTATCATCTATCCATCTAATATCTACTTAAAGTTTCAGCCCTCATATATTGCTGGTAGAAGTGTAAAATGTGCAGCTGCTATTGAAAACAGTTTGGTAGTTTCTCAAAAAGTTAAATATTAACTATTTGACCCAGCAATTCCACTTCTAGATATGTCCCCATAACAATGGAAAACAGATTTTCAAAAAAAATATTTGTATAAGTATGCTTATAGTAGCACTATTCACAATGATGAATAGGAAGGAATAATCCAAGTATCCATTAATGAATAAGTGGATAAACAAAATATGGTATATATATCTGCAATGGAATGATATTCAACCCTAAAAAGGAATGGAAGTATACCTGATACTATGTGAATGAATCTCAAGAACATGCTAAATGAAAGAAGCCATGTATAAAAAAACATATATAGTCTCATTCCACATGTATGGAATATATAGAATTGGTAAATCCATTGATACAGAAAGAAGATTGTTTATTACTTAATAGTGTTCTGGGGTAAAGGAAAAATAAGTAGCGACTACCTAACGAATGTGGGCTATTTTGGGGGGTAATAAAAACGTTTTATAGGCTTCTCTGGTGGCTCAGCTGGTAAAGAATCTGCATGCAGTTCAGGAGAGCTGGGTTTGATTCCTGAGTTGGGAAGATCCCTTGGAGAAGGGAACACCTACCTACTTCAGTATTTTAGTCTGGAGAATTCCATGGACTGTAATAGTCCATGGGGTTGCAAAGACTCAGACGTGACTGAGCAACTTTCACCTTCACAAATGTTTTATAAGTTGTTAGAACTGGTGGCTGCACAATATTGTGTGGTGCTAAGTTCCACTGAATTGTACACTTTAAAATAGTCACTTTGTAGGTCATGTTTCATTTCAATAAATAAGCAATTGTGAGACACTCACACTACAAAATGAAATTTCTGAGTCTAATTATAAAACGTTCCATGAGAAAAGAATAGAAAAGGGGACAGAATGAAGGTGACAGTAAGAAAATCCTAAGCTCACTTCCTTCCCCACACATAAAAACTATGCTACATTTACAACAATCTCTCTGTGAACTACCTAAAAATTAGTAGAACGTCTCTTCCTCACTAAGAATACAAATGAAAGAAAAAGAACAGGTCTAGGATAGAAGGGGTGAGGTGCAGTCTAATCAAGAACCACAGCCTTCACACAGTAACCCATAAATGGAGCTGATATCACAAACACAGAGGTCCTCCCTAAGAAAGGAGGGTTTGGAACTTCACATTGAGCACCTCAGTCCTGAGGACTTGCAGGAAGACTTAGCCCCCTCGATATTTGGCTTTGCAAACCAGTGAAACTTACATCCAGTAAAGTAGGAGGGGTATAGCAAACAGAGACTCACCTCTTAAGGACCTTGCACACAAACTCACTTGCTCTGGTCTCAGCATAGCGCCTGGGCCATAAAAGAAGATTTATTGACTAATTTTAGGGTGAATGTCAAAGGTGCAGTACCTTTTCTATGGGGCCAGATAACCATGATGATGTGATCACTCAGCTCGAGTCAGACATCCGGGAGTGTGAAATCCAATGGGCTTTGGGAAGCATTACTATGAAGGCAGCTAGTGGATGTGGTGGAATCCCAGCTGAACTATTTCAAATCCTAAAAGATGAAGCTGTTAAAATGCTACACTCAATATGCCAACAAATTTGGAAAGCTCAGCAGTGGCCACAGGACAGGAAAATGTCAATTTTCATTCTAATCCCAAAGAAGAGCAATGCCAAAGGATGTTCAAACTACTGGACAATTGTACTCATTTCACTGCTAGCAATGTAATGCTCAAAATCCTGAAAGCTAAGCTTTATCAGTATGTAAACCAATAATTTCTACATGTTCAAGCTGGATTTTAAAAAAGGCAGAGGTACCAGAGATCAAATTGCCAACATCTGTTGGATCCTAGAAAAAGCAAGGGAGTTCCAGAAAAACTTCTGTTTTATTGACTATACTAAAGCCTTTGACTGTGTAGATCACAACAAATTGTGGAAAATTCTTAAAGAGATGGGAATATCAGACATCTTTATTTGCTTGCAAGAAACCTGTATGCAGGTAAAGAAACAACAGTTAGAACCAGACATGGAACAATGGACTGGTTCTTAATTGGTGAAGGAATATGTCAAGGCTGTATATTGTCACCTTTCCTATTTAACTTATATGTGGTGCATATCATATAAAATGCCAGGCTGGATGAAGCACAAGCTGGAATCAAGACTGCTGAGAGAAATATCAACAACCTCAGATATGCAGATGACACCACCCTCATGGCAGAAAGCAAAGAGGAACTAAAATCCTCTTGATAAAGTGAAAGAGGAGAGTGAAAAAGGTGGCTTAAAACTCAGCATTCAAAAAACGAAGATCATGGCATCCGTTCTCATCACTTCATGGCAAATAGATGGGGAAACAATGGAAACAGTGCCAGACTTTATTCTCTTGGGCTCCAAAACTGCTGCAGATGGTAACTTCAGCCAAGAAATTAAAAGACACTCATTGCTTGGAAGAAAAGCTATGACAGAGTTAGACAATGTATTAAAATGCAGAGACATCATTTTTCAGACAAAGGTCCATATAGTCAAAGCTATATTTTTTCCCAGTAATTATGTACACATGTGAAAGTTGGACTGTAAAGAAAGCTGAGAGCCGAAGAGTTGATGGTGCTGGAAAAGATTCTTAGAAGTCCCTTGAACTGTAAAGAGATAAAACCCGTTAATCCTAAAGGAAATCAACCCTGAATATTCAATGGAAGGACTGATGTTGAAGCTAAAGCTCCAATATTTTGACCACCTGATGTGAAAAGACAACTCACTGGAAAAGACCCTGATGTTGGGAAAGATTGAGGGCAGGAGGAGAAGGGGATGGCAGGGGATTAAATGGTTGGATGACATCACCGACTCAATGGACATGAATTTGAGCAAATTCTGGGAATTAGTGAAGCACAGGGAAGCCTGGCATGCTGCAGTCCATGGGCTCACAAAGAGTCGGACGTGACTGAGCAACTGAACAGCAACAACTGGGAGCCAAAGTGCCAGTTGGCACCATTTTAGAAAATTCTCTCTTTATCTACTTGACCTAACTCTGGTGGATGCCCTTCTGACATTTGTTGCCAACTTTGGTAGCGCTGTTCACCTGGTCCTAACATTTTTTTTTTTTTGAGCTTTAAAAATATATATATTTATTTTTTATTGAAGAATAATTGCTTTACAGAATTTTGCTGTTTTCTGTTAAACCTAAACATGAATCACCATAGGCCCTAGCATTTTCCTGTGAATCCACACTACACATACCCCACTAGTGATCTTCTACAGGGCCGCCTACCCTATCACACCCAGAAGGCAGCCTTAGCTAGTTCTGGTGCCCCTCCAAAGTAGCTCCTGTCTTAACACACCAAACAGGCAGCCTGAGCCAGAACCTGTACCCATCGAAAGTGGCTCCTGCCCCATTACACCTAGAGGAAGGCTTAGGACAGGACAGGTTCTCCTCACTGCCCACCAGTGCACCCATAGCAGTCCTAGCTATGCTGCATAGCCAGCCTCATCAAGGACAACTCTTCCCACCATCACATCTACAGAAACCACAGCACAATTGGAGGGTACCCACAGACCACACAGAGTAAAACTTTATCTGATGCAGATATATACTAACTACAAGATTTACTTGTAGTACACAGAGTACACAGACCACACAGAGTACAAGCACTGCCTGCTTCTGGTGACCAGATTGGATTGCTCTTCCCACAGAAGCCTTGCTAGATAAGGCCTCTCCTTCAAGACCAGGAGACACAGTTGATCTACCTAATATATAGGGAAAATGTGAATAGTTGGGCAAAATGAAAAGACAACAAAGGAATATGTTCTAACAAATAAAAAGACACCTTATTTAAAAAACATGGAGATAAGTGATTTACCAGATAAAGAGTTCAATGTAATGGTCTTAAAGATACCTATCTAATGCTCCAATCAAAAGACATAGGGTTGCTTATTGGGTTAAAAAGAAAAAGATGCAGATATATACTACTTAAAAGATTTACTTTGGATTTAAAGACACACATAGGCTGAAAATGAAGGATGGAAAAAGATATTTCATGAAAATGATGTACAGAAAACTGAAACTAGTACAACATTGTTAATTAACTATATTACAATATAAAGTAAAAATTTTTTCAAAGCCAGGGTAGCAATAGCTTCATCAGACAAATACACTTTAAAACAAAAGTTATAGTAAAAGACAGAAAAGTGCATTACATAATGATAAAGGGATCAATCCTCCAAGAGAATCAAATACTTGTAAACATTTATGTACCAAGTATAGGAACACCTAAATATATAGAGCACATTTGACAGACAAAAAAAGAGAAATTGACATTAACACAATGATAATATAGAATTTAATACTCCACTTACAGTAATGAATAAATCATCTAGACAGAAAATCAGTAAGGGAAAACTAACTTTAAAAGAGATTTTAGCTAGATTGAGTTAATAAATATATACAGGACACACCATCCAAAATCAGAATATATACTCTTTCCAAGTACACATGGATGTTCCCCATTAAGGTTACATATTAGGCCTCAAATCAAGTCTCAATAAATTTAAAATAACTGAAATCCTTTAAACATCTTTTCCAACTACAAAAATATGAACGAATAGAAGCACACCTAGGAGACACTGCAAGTTCAGTTCTAGAAAACCTCAATAAGGCAAATAGAGCAATAAAGCCAGTGACATAATTTTTTATTTCCAAGTCCATGTAATAGCTATATTTATACTATATGGTAATCTATTAAGTGTGCAGTAGCATTATTTATATAAAAATGTACATATCTTCATTTAACAGTTTATTTTTAAAACGGATAACTATTATTTGAGTCTTCAGCAACTCATAACCTTTTTGCTATCAGAGAGCTTGAAACACTTGAGAATTAATAAATGTGACACAAAGTGAGAAAATGTTGTCAGAAAAATGATGCTGATAGCATTGCGCTGTGCAGTGTTGCACACAGATTTTCAATTTCTAAAGAAAGCAGTATCTGTGAAGCAAAACAAAGGCAAAGCATAATAAAACAAAATATACTTATAAATGGGCTTCCCAAGTGGTGCTACTGATATAGAACATGCCTGCCAATGCAAGAGATGAAAGAGACATGGGTTTGATCCCTGGGCTAGGAAGATACCCTGGAGGAGAGCATGGCAACCCACTCCAGTATTCTTGCCTGGAGAATTCCATGGACAGAAAAGCCTGACAGGATGCAGTCCACAGAGTTTCAAAGATATGACTGAAGTGACTTAGCATGTGTGCATGCCTATAAATGGAAAAAATAACTTGCATATTGATTGGAAGAATTAATAGCATTAAAATATTACAAACTACCCAGAGCAATTAATAGATTCAATGTAATCTCTATTAAAATGCCAGTAACACTTTCCACAGAACTGGAATAAATAATACTGAATAAAAAGTTGTATGAAGTCACAAAAAACCCTGAATAGCAAAGGCAAACTTCAGAAAGAAGAACAAAATTGAAGGTGTCATGCATCTTGACCTCAAACCATGCTACAAAGCTATATAATCAAATAGTATGGTACTTGCACAAAAACACAGATAAATCAAAAGTTGGATTCACATTGATGTATGACAAAACCAATACAGTATTGTAAAGTGAAATAAAATAAAAAATAATTAAAAATGCAATTAAAATTAGAAAAGAAAAAAAAAAGTACAAAGGTACAGAAAGCCCATAAACTTATGCATGGTCAAATAATTCATGGCAAAGAGATCAATAATACACAATGGGAAAAGGCAATCTCTTCAATAACTAGTGTTGGAAAACTGGATAACTATATGCAGAGTGAATCTGGACCATTACCATACACCACTACAAAAATAAGCTCATTATGATTAATTCATGATGTGAATGTAAAAACTGAAACCATAAAACTCTCAGAAGAAAGCATCAGGAGTCAGGTCTTTGACATAGATCTTAGCAGCATTTAAAAAAAATCTATCTCAGTGAGTGAATGAAGTCGCTCAGTCGTGTCGGACTCTTTGCTACTTCATGGACTGCAGCCTACAGGCTCCTCCATTCATAGGATTTTCCAAGCAACAGTACTGGAGTGGGTTGCCATTTCCAAAGTTAATAAAGTATATCAACTGTTAAGAGGGCCTACACAAGTGTGTGCCACAGGAAATAGTGCTTCTCTGTGGGTCTACATATTATGGTATAAACTAAGAAAAGCAAAAAAGAAATTCCATGGAGTAGAAGTGAAAGAAAAATTTAAATTAGAAATACATGGAAGAGCTGAATTAATATGAATTAAAAATATAAAGTATTAAATCTTCTATTCAAATATTTTCCCTCAAAAACCTTCATGAGCCTGTTAAGAAGAGTCAGTTATTCTGGCTGGAGATTCTCAGAGAAAAGGCACCCAGGCTAACGAGAAGTCAGACTATGCAGTGGCCACTTCACCTTCTGCTGCATTTCAAAACAGTGCAAAGACTTAAGAAACAGTAACCTTTAGCCATAGAATAAAGCCATCATGGACTGGGTAGATAGGTAAAGAAAGGTAGGCTGCTCTGATGGAGATTTCAGACTCCTTAAATGAAGCCTTGCAGGCAGCATGTAAATGTGTTCCGTCTGGGCTCAACAACGTCTACAGGATTCAGACATGAGGGAAAAATTCAGCTTATCTGACAGCTGGACAAATTAAAAACACAAAAAGCCATAGGGATGTGGATAGAATTGAAAAGCTATTATTTTGTTTAAACACTAGGATTGTTCTTTCCAAAATTAAACTACATGTTGTACCATTAAATCACAGAATAGAATATGTCCATCATGCAGATAATTTTATTATATAGCAGTATTTTAAAATGTAGTTAGCATAACTCAAAACTTCTTAAAATACATCAGAAGTGAGGAGAAAGATATGGATTTTCATTTGGAATTAGCACTTTGAAGGCCTCAGAGCATACGGTATACTATTTTTGAGTGTGTGGACTCATTTCAGGTCGGTTTAGCTATGACTGTAAGGGCCCATGACACTCAGTGACTGAGGCCACAGAAGGCAGGGCTGGGAAATTTGTTCACAGGTTTTCAAAAAGTAGGTGCTAAATGTACTCATTGGTAGAATCATGGAAGCCTCACAAAAGTGCACTTAGAAATAATTATTTAAGATTTTGGAGATTCTGAAGATAATCCAATAATATATAAGGGCAGTGTAAGAGCAACCTGGATTAGTATGGAAAGAGACCTTTTTGTACCCTGTTACTGTGGCTACCTGGGACAACATTGGCTTCATAAATTCCCATGGATGAAATTGTTATCTAAATGGAAATCTCCTTGAAAAACAATGAGATCTCACAGAGAAAGTACTACTGAACTTTAGAATTAGATTTGGAAAGAAAAGAGTTGAAATATATAAACCTCCTGAAAATCAGCTACAGGAAGGAATTGGCTGTGTGGGTGGACTTGGAAGATTAAAGAACTGCTGAATAGGTGAATGAAGTTAGACACAGGCCAACTGTTTGATCATATTGGACAGTCTAAATATCTTCTCTCCTTTTTTCCTGCCCTTTTGAGGAAAGAACAATATGTTCAGATTGAAAGAGGAGATTCTGTTGGTTGACTATTGAATGTAGTTATAATAGGAATTAATGTTACTTTATACCTTTGGTTAACATTTTATTAAATTGGCACTGCTTAATGTAATATCATTAAATTGTAACTCAGACTTCTTTGGAGGAAATACAGGAAGGTCTGATGATTAGAGCTTTCAATAGTAGCAAATTGAACACTTCT
>SJYC01057788.1:0-11081 GCA_006408675.1 Madoqua kirkii
AGTGGAGGATTATAGCAGTGAAATTTCAAAAAATGCAAGTGAGGATTGGAAGTACTAGAGAGAAAAGAAAGAAAGACCTAGTGATTTGGTTAAAAAAAAAAAGAGAGAGAGAGAGAGAGAGAAGAATGGGGCAGACCAGAGACATAGACTCAGGGGGAATTGAAATGAGAGCTCTGGAAAAGACATGAACATTCTGAGGTCCCACCACTGTGAAATGAGAAGTATTAACTGTGGTAGAAGAAAGAGCACATTACAGGTTGATTGACTTCCTTGTTTAATGCCCAAATAGGTTTAATTCCTTCCTTCTGATACTGATATAATTGACTATAATAATTTTTCTAATCATATTGGTTATAGTTAACTCATGGTTTAAAAAGCAGAGGTGAGTCTTGATTTGTCTCTTCAATGTCCATTTCCCTTTCCATGATCCTGTTCCAATTCTGAGCACCATGTACAAAAATATAATAAAAATCACTGATCCCACTATCTGTAATATGATGACCACATATTGAGTATCAGCTTAGTTATTATAGCCAATAAGAGAAATATCGATTTATGATTAAAGCTGACTGAATAGCAAACAACATTCAAGTGAAGCCTTCTGTAGCTCAAACATGCTTTACACACTTTACATGTATTAATTCATGTGGTTCTTGTAACAATTCTGAGGTAGATATGATTATTCCCATATTATAAATGAAGAGCCATAGGTCACACAACTAGCAGTACTGGGGAAGTTTTGCTTCCAAATCCAAGCTTTCAGCACTACATTACACACTGAACAAATAATTATGGGACATCTACCATGTGATGGGTGCTATGATGGGTAGTGATATATAGCAGAGACATAAGAAAAAAATACCCTTACACACAGCACTTGCATGATAGGAGAGGGCAGGGAAGACAGACAATAAGTAAATAAAAATATCATATGTAAGGTAATGACACATGTTATAATTAAGGACTGAATCAGGAGAAGTAGATCAAGGAGAAAGGTGAGATATTGTTTAAGAGATGGTGAACAGAATGAACCATTCTGAGAGGAGAATTTTTGAGAAGATACCTAAAAAAAGAACAAGACATATTGTGCAGCATCTGGGAGAAGAGAATTCCAAGCAAAGCAACTGAAATTAAAGGACTAATATTCTAAAATCTATAAGAACTTCAGCAGAGCTAGATTGGGGTAAGTGATAGGGAATGAAAGGTTATTGATGAGCCACAAAAGATGCTGGGATTCTTGGCCTCCAGAGGAAAAGAATTCAATCTAGGTCCAGTGACTAAGGCTTGATTGCTCAGAGCTTTTGTATAATATAGTTTTATTAAATATAAAAGAGATAAAGCTTCTGACATAGACATCATAAAGGGGCAGAAAGAGTGACCTCCTGCTAGTCCTTAGCCAGATGTTATATACCTATTAACATGCTGTTAATTAGAGAAAGGAGGAATCCCCAAACTCAGAGTGGCTCCAGACCCCTCAAAATTGGCACCAGATGAGTCATCCCAGAACATAAAATAATTGACATGAATCTTGAAGAGAGGCAGGTTTCCAAGTAAATATATAGCTTCATTAACACAGATTAGGAGAACAATGCATGAGTAAAACATATGGTTTGTTAAGCCTTTATCAGTTCTGAGTCTTAAGGTGAACTGACTTGAAGAAACAAAGACTCTAGGGTAAAAACATATGCAGCTTAAGACAAATATTTCCATAAGAAAAATGCATTGGTTAGTTCAAGCTTTGAGAAAAGTTAAGTTCAGGTGGAGCCAGGTATCATCATCACAACACAGAGTTTTAAGAGAGACCTCTTTTTGATTTTGTATAGAGAAGGGAAAATCTAACATTTGTAGTTTGTTTCCTCCTGCCACTTAAGAGAGGGAGGAAAAAAATGTCTGACACTTGCAGTGTATTTCCTGTTTGGAGACCCCTGGCCTTCCTGCCTATTACCCTCTCAGAAACATAGTAGGTGATGAGGCATTGAGTTTGAGTTGGAGCATGCAGGTGACTTACAGGCCATTGCAATGCCATTGCATAGGCATTGAAAGTTATTGAAGAATTTTGAATTAGTGTGTAGTGCTTGTTAGGTAAAAGAAAAGTTCTAAAATACAACTGATAGGTGGTCTCACCATTGAATGACTGTAAAGTTGGGCACAATTGTATCTATACCCAAATTGCATTGACACTAATACATTTATTAGGTACAAGGTTCAGTTTAGTTCAGTTCAGTCGCTCAGTCGTGTCCGACTCTTTGTAACCCCATGAACTGCAGCATGCCAGGCTTCCCTGTCCATCACTATCTCCTGGGGTTCACTCAGACTCACATCCATTGAGTCAGTGATGCCATCCAGTCATCTCACTCTCTGTTGTCCCCTTCTCCTCTTGCCCCCCAATCCCTTCCAGCATCAGAGTTTTTTCCAATGAGTCAACTCTTCGCATGAGGTGGCCAAAGTACTGGAGTTTCAGCTTTAACATCATTCCTTCCAAAGAAATCCCAGGGTTGATCTCCTTCAGAATGGACTGGTTGGATCTCCTTGCAGTCCAAGGCACTCTCAAGAATCTTCTCCAACACCACAGTTCAAAAGTTAGCCTTACTAAACTATGCCTCACTTATTTTCACAAGCCAGATTTTCATCATCAGTTACCACACAGCATCTAATTTGTGTGTTTGTTTGTTTGTTTGTTTTGCTCCAGTTTTTGCTTCTACTTTCCAACTGTCTGCTGCTCACAAGGTTGCTTCGAGTAGCTTCATGTCTTCCACTGCTACTGGTACACAGTGTGAGATGATATATTTTTACCTGTTTCTCTCAAATGCATTTAAACAAGCCTCCAGTATCTTTTGGCATGAGATAGGTTTCATTTTTCAGTTCTGAATCTCATTTGATATCCAGTTCCAGAAACTACTCTACTTACGTTAAATCTCCCAAAGCCTGTTAGAGTTCTGGCTGTTATGCTTCTGAAAGGTTGTTGCTGAACCACGAAAAGACAATGGGTTTCTCGGCCTCCAGAGAAGAATTCAATCTGGAGCCAGAGACGAGGCTTGGTCTCTCAGAGCTTTTGTGCAATAGAGTTTTATTAAAATATGAAAGGGATAGAGAAAGCTTCTGACATAGACATCAGAAGGGGGCAGAAAGAGGACCTCCTTGTTAGTGTTAGCAATGGAGCTATATACTCTCCGACTAGTTATTATAATGAATCAAAAGAATGTCTGGAGGTAGTAAAGACCTCACTAAACCTACTCCCATAATTTACATTTTAAGATAAGAGGATTCACCAGAAGGTTTTTTTCAGAGACTGTCCTCAACTAGGATACATTATTGCTATATAATCCTAAGGAATGTAGAGAGAAAAAAAAAGTTTGTCCTTTCTTCCTCCTTGAGAACTCCAGACCCCTCTCTTCTTGGGAACTCCTGGACTTCTTATCAATCTGCCTAGGAAATGACTCTCTCATTACCCCCCTTTTCTTTTAGGAGAACTATGTTGCCAAGGGAAAGGGGCATCGTTTTCATTCCATAACTACTTCTTACTGTTGAGGGACGTGGTTTCTAAATTGTTGAGGCAACATATTCTCCTAATCCTCATATTGAGGGTCTCTGACCCAGGGGCCCCAAGTAATAGCTGGAGGAGGCTGTGACACTGGTAGGAGCTTGGACAACCGTTTGTAACTTAAAAGCTTTCAGACAGTTAGAAACAAACTCTGTTTTACAGTTACAAGTGTAAAGCAACATAGTCATTAAAACAAGGTAAAATAAAAATTAAAAGTCATATTATGTCCATAGTTACGTTAGTCCATATTAGAATTGTTAGATGTCATCAGTTTAAGAAGAAGCATCACATGCGATTGTTGTTGAAGATATTTGCATACTTGGAGAAAGTCTTTTCCTTGAAGTGGAGATGTCCACCACGGGAAGCCTTCCGCTGATGAAGAGGGAAGCATTCCGCAGACCCAGCAGTTAGATTGGTTGTGGAATGTAGTGTAGGAGTGAGCCCAGGACACGAAGGCATTGTTTTGAGGATCAAATGCCAGACTTAGGATTTTTGGAGTCAGCAGAAGCAGGCTTACATAGATTTTCAGGCCCCTCTGAAAAGTACAAAGTCAGAGCATAGTAAGTAAAGACATAAAATGGCACTACTTAGTTCTGGTCAGGGTGCCACTTCTTAACTCGAGTGTGATGTACCCATGAATCAATTCCTGGCACTTTGACAGCTCTGGGAGATGAAAGAAGAACCTGGTAAGGGCCTCCCAGAGGACCTCGAGGGATTGGCCCCTGGATCCCGATGTTTTTACCAGGACCTTGGTTCCTGGCTCAAACAGATGCTTGCTTGACTCAGACAGAAAAGCTGAGAGCTGAGTTACATAATTAGTTAATTTCAAGGCTTCAGGGTCTATAACAATGTCTGTGCGTAAGAAAGGCCTTCCATAAATACATTCAAAGGGGGACAGCCCCTCCTTTTGGGGTGCAATCCAAGCCCTTATTAAAGCTATGGGTAGAACTTTAATCCAATTGTCCTGAGTCTCTTGAGTTAATTTGCACAGATGTCTTTTGATAATGTCATTAGCCTTTCCACCCTTTCCTGAGGATTGCAGTCTCCAGGAACAGTGTAAGTGATATTTTATTCCTAGAGCTTTAGATACCCCCTGAGTTACAGCAGCTTTAAAGGCAGAGCCATTGTCACTCTGAAGGCTCCATTGCAGCCTAAACCTGAAGATAATTTCATGGATTAAAATCTTTATAACCTCCTTAGCCTGTTCACCATGACAATCCATCCAGTAGACGTATCCACCCAAACTTGTATGCAAGAATATCCATTAGCTTTTGGCATATGAGTAAAATTAATTTCCCAGTCCTCTCCAGGATACTTTCCATTTCGTTGTAATCCAGATTTTGCTAGTTTTCCAGTCTTTGGGTTATTTTTCTGACAAGCCTCACATCTTTTGATAATATTAAATTTTCATTACATTTTTACTTTCAAACAAATGAGAAGCCATCTGGTAAGTACTCTCTGCACCTAAATGAAAACTCTGGTGTAAACCCTTAAGGATTTTCAATTGAGCATTTCCAGCAATTATTAATCGTCCATCTTTGGTCTGTAACCATCCTTTATCAGTAACCTTTGTTCCTCTTTCCTCATATCTTTCTAGTTCTTCCTCAGTATATTGTGTTTTTCTTGTTCCACAGGACCTGCCCAGATCAAAGGCATCCGTAGTGAAGGGGTTTCATAAAGTGCCGCTATTCTGGCTTGCCAGTCAGCCAGCTGATTACCTTCACCTACTTTGCTACCATCCCTGTTGTGTCCTTTGAAATGTATAACAGCTATGACAATATACAGCAGCTAAAGTCAGCAGCTAAAGTCTCTTGATCTCTCTCAAATGTTTAATAGGTTCTCCTGTTCCTGTTTTAAACTGTCTTTCTTACCATATTGCAGCATGGTCATGTAAAGTCAAATAAGCACACATAGAATCAGTGTAGATGTATACCCGCTGCCCTTTGCTTAACTCTAGAGCTTACAGAAGAGCCCCAAATTCAGTACTTGGATGCAATCTCAAAAACGACACAATGATCTCTGTTCGTCTCCAAGGCAAACCATTCAATATCACAGTTATCCAAGTCTATGCCCCAAGCAGTAACACTGAAGAAGCTGAAGTTGAATGGTTTTATGAAGACCTATAAGACCTTTTAGAACAAACACCCCCAAAAGATGTCCTTTTCATTCTAGGGGACTGGAATGTAAAGTAGAAAGTCAAGAAACACCTGGAGTAACAGGCAAATTTGGCCTTGGAATGTGGAATGAAGCAGGGCAAAGACTAATAGAGTTTTGCCAAGAAAATGCACTGGTCATAGCAAACATTCTCTTCCAACAACACATGGAAAGACTCTACACATGGAACAACAGACTGGTTCCAAATAGGAAAAGGGGTACGTTGAGGCTGTATATTGTCACTCTGCTTGCCGGGGTCCAGCCCCAGTGGATCCAGGGTGATTTGAAGGGGAGATGGATAGGCAAGGAAAACTTATTTATTTAGAGATATAAGATTAAATTAGGAAGAAATAGTATAGTAGGAAATTTGAGTGGAGAAAGAGGCTAAATAACTTGGTATACATGGAAAGCCAATAAAATTCCAGACAAGGAACTTGCACCATCTACATTAGGCCACCAGCGAGAATGCCCCGCCTTGGGATCTCTCTCTTACGGATCTTAAAAGGCAGGACAAGTAAGTAGACATGGTCCGTCGCCACGCCCCAGATGGGAATTCAGCCGAAAAAAGGGAGAAAAGAACGACATGGGGAAGCCTAGCATTGGTGCAAGACTCCAAAAACTATTTTCCAAAATCAGCTTATATACCCCAAGCTGTACATAAAGAAATGGGCAGAGTTACGCAGGGGCAGCAGTCCTGACGTCATTGAGACAAGGCTTTTTTTTTGCATACCCTCTCAGGTGGTTTACATTATCTTCTGGCCAAGAGGCTTGTTAACATTTTTATGGCTCTCTTCCTGCATAATTGTCTATCAACCAGAAAACTCCTTTTCCCTAGAAGTGTTTTTTCTTTACTGTGCATCACCCTCAAAGTACTAAATAAAGTTACATTCCTGTAGAACAAAGGTGCAGTGAGTTAAGCACTCAACTCAAAGGTCTAATGTTGCTAACACTAGGCCCACTACTTGTTTTTCTATATACCAACTATATCTAAAAATAAAGGATATGAAAATTTGGCAGCAAGTATTGGC
The DNA here is from genome assembly GCA_006408675.1 of Madoqua kirkii. Classification (NCBI taxonomy): domain Eukaryota; kingdom Metazoa; phylum Chordata; class Mammalia; order Artiodactyla; family Bovidae; genus Madoqua; species Madoqua kirkii. The sequence goes on from SJYC01057788.1 coordinate 6,724, forward strand.
TCAACAAATGAAACCGTTAATCAGTCCTAATGATTTTGACTCCTCGGAAGCCCCTACATTCCTAGGGTGTTTTAAGCTTCCTGTGCCTCCCACGGTCAGGAAGCCTCAGACAATCACATGTGCAGCTGTACGAGCCCTGCAGGCAGGCTAGAAAGCCATCAGAGGGGCTTTTGGATTGGAACACTCATATTATGCCTAGGAGATTTATTATCTAAAAGCTCTAAATTAATTTTTTTCCAGAAAAAGGTGGGGGGGGCAGCCCCCTGTTAATGACAGAAGAGTCGGTGGAAAGCGTAACACAGTAAAGCAGGCAGACTCTGGTCTTGGGGGGTGGCTGCTCAGGAAATTCCAGAGGGAATCTCCTAAGCTTGATCACGTCTTTGCATTTTGTCAGGCTTTCTTCCTCATGACCTTGTCACGGGTGGGATTTCTCACACTGGCCCCCGGCACCTGCTTATTTAATTTATATGCAGAATACTTCGTGACAAATGCTGAGCTGGAAGAAGAACAAGCTGGAATCAAAATTGCTGGGAGAAATATCAATAACCTCAGATATGCAGATGACACCACCCTTATGGCAGAAAGTGAAGAAGAACTAAAAAGCGTTTTGATGAAAGTGAAAGTGGAGAGTGAAAAAGTTGGCTTAAAGCTCAGCATTCAGAAAACGAAGATCATGGCATTTGGTCCCATCACTTCATGGGAAATAGATGGCGAAACAGTGGAAACAGTGTCAGACTTTATTTTGGGGGGCTCTAAAATCACTGCAGATGGTGACTATAGCCATGAAATTAAAAGATGCTTACTCCTTGGAAGAAAAGTTATGACCCACCTAGATAGCATATTCAAAAGCAGAGACATTACTTTGTCAACAAAGGTCTGTCTAGTCAAGGCTATGGTTTTTCCAGTAGTTATGTATGGATGTGAGAGTTGGTCTGTGAAGAAAGCTGAGCACTGAAGAATTGATGCTTTTGAACTGTGGTGTTGGAGAAGACTGTTGAGAGTCCCTTGGACTGCAAGGAGATCCAGCCAGTCCATTCTGAAGGAGATCAGCCCTGGTTTTTCTTTGGAAGGAATGATGCTAAAGCTGAACCTCCAGTACTTTGGCCACCTCATGTGAAGAACTGACTCACTGGAAAAGATTCTGAAGCTGGGAGGGATTGGGGGCAGGAGAAGAAGGAAATGATGACAGAGGATGAGATGGCTGGATGGCATCACTGACTCGATGGACGTGAGTCTGAGTGAACTCTGGGAGATGGTGATGGATAGGGAGGCCTGGCATACTGCAATTCATGGGGTCGCAAAGAGTCAGACACGACTGAGTGACTGAACTGAACTGAACTGATTCACAGTGGGGAGGGTGGCTATCTCGTCCTCCCTTTTCCCTACTGATTCATTACCAACCCATTCATCTTCATAAGCAACCGCTTTTCCCAGGAGTCAGGAGTGAGCGTTTGTCCCAAGATGTACATCACATTCTTCCAAGTAAGGTCATAAAGCAGAGTAACACCTTTAAAAGCTCTAAGATAGTTTTCTGGGTGTTCTAAATATTCTCCCAGATCCTCCTTGATCTTTTGTATTTCTTGATAGGAAAAGGGCTTATTAACTCTCATAGACGGATCATTTCTCCCGGTGGGTGCTTCATGAAGAGGCAACAGCTTGTGTGGCTGTTTCTCAGTCTCTCTGCCTGTTCTGCACATATGATCCCAGGGATAGATTTTGAGAAACCTGCTTTACTTTATCTCTTTATCTCTTGTCCTCCATCTCATATCTTACTTCAATCGTCTGAGTTTATTTTGAAACCAGAGTAGTCTGAGGTTGTAATGAGATATGAGTTTTTAGACCTCTACTTAGGCAATTTGAATCTCAGTTTGGATTTTTACTGAGACCAAAGCAACCCTTCTTGGGAGTGGTGGAAGTTCTCTGAATTCCAGTTTGCACAGTTTGGAGCCCCGGGTAGGGGGGCAAAGTAGGAAGACAGGAAGGAGCTGAAGGTTTCACACCCAAATCTATATCCTTAGTACATAAGTCTGGCATATTTCACAGAGAGAAAAGGGGAAAGGCATATGCTACTTCTACCCATTTCTCTTGCTTTCTACAGAACCAGTCTAATTGTAAAACAGTATTATACTTAAGAGATCCTCCAACCGGCCACTGTTCGCCATCCTCCAGTGGGTACCACGGCCATGGAGTATCACATAAGAAGACCAGGTGTGTCTTCTTTAAGCCCTGGGAATTAAGTCTATCCCAGTTTTTCAGGATACAGTTCAAAGGGGGTGAGGCTGGAATTGTTAGCTCCCATCTGTAAGAGAGGAAAGAAAAAAAGACCAGGACCATTTTTCTACAGGAGGCATCCCTCCACGTTCTAGATGGTGTGTAAACAGACTTTACACCAAAGCTTTTCTTTCCTGGTTGGACTTAGTCTGTCCCTTACTGATGCAGGTGCCATACTAGTCCCTCCATGTTCTACCACTGAGACAGAGTGGGGATGCACCAGGGGTATATCTGATGGCATTTCTGACTGACAGCCAACTCCTCATCATTAAACCTTGTTTGCCTCTGATGACACCCAGGGTGTAATCAGAATAACCTTCTGGAATGCCTCCCAAGCTAAGACCACTGGGGGAAACATTTGTCATCTGAGTGCCTGTGCATGACCCTGAGTATATTCCTGACCACAATAAGACCAGTATGAACATAAACTGAAATGTTCCTTTCAAGCATCACCACACCAGTATAAGAGCCTCCTCTGGTCCACTAAGAGCCAGTGTTACCAAAGGAAAAAAAACCCATTGCAGTTCCAATCTGAGTAATCTTTAACCTCAGAGGAGCTCTTGTAGATAGAGCTCCATCTAACTTCTGAACTTTTCATTCCTAGTGAGGCTAGGTACTTCCTGACTACCAATCCAAGTTTGGGACCTAAGTCATAGTACACAGTAACAGCATAGATCACAAGTCCCTTGAAAGTCTATGATCTGACAGATTAGGTTAGTACTTCTAATTCCCCAAGGAGTTAGGAAATGGTCAAAGAGATTGAAAAGTTTGATGGAGAAAGGAGAGTTCAGTCCACACGCGTTGCCCATTTCTGGTAAATCCCCAAAGGAGACATTGGGTGCCTCTTGGCATTGGCAGGTCAGTATAAACCCCTGACAAGTTTCTGCCATAAGCTGTATGAGGTCACCGCAGAACCACAGAGCAGGGCTCCTTACTTGTCATTCATTCACACAAGCACACTGTAGAGTTAGTAAAGTACAGCAGAAAATGTGTTCGCTAGGAGAACAAAGAACTGGAGCTCCAAAGCATGCTTACCTTGTCCTGAAGAATCGTGGACAAGCCCCCAAGATAAAAGGTTGTTGCTGAACCACCAAAACATGCCAGGATTCTTGGTCTCCGGAGGAGAAGAATTCAGTCCAGGGCCAGAGACGAGGCTTGATCACTCAGAGCTTTTGTGCAATAGAGTTATTAAAGTATGAAAGGGATAGAGAAAGCTTCTGACATAGACATCAGAAGGGAGCAGAAAGTGTTAGTGTTAGCAATGGAGCTATATATTTTCTAATTAGTTATTACAATGAATCAAAAGAATGTCTGGAGGCAGTAAAGACCTCACTAGACCTACTCCCATAATTTACATTTTAAGATAAAAAGATTATCCAGAAAGTTTTTTTTCAGAGACTGTCCTCAAGCAGGATACATTATTGTTATATAATCCTAAGGAATGCAGAGGGAAAAAAAGTTTGTCCTTTCTTTCTCATTGAGAATTCCAGACACCTCTCTCATTGGGGAACTCTGGACTTCTTATCAACTTACCTAGGAAATGATTCTTTCACTTCTCTTGGAATTTCATAAAGAATCTCTTAATGACTTTTCCTTTAGTTTCATTTGACCAGCCAAATTAGCTTTTTACATAATAGTAGCAAATGAAATCTTATAAATTAGAGGATTGACATAGACTTAAATAGAACTTAACCAGTTAAAAGACCTAAAAATTATTCTTAAACTTGGTCATTATTAAAAGTGCCCCCAAGCACTAGTAACAGCACCTTTCAGTTCAGTTCAGTCCAGTTGCTCATTTGTGTCTGACTATTTGTGACTCCATGAATTGCAGCACACCAGGTGTCTCTGTTCATCACCAACTCCCGGAGTTCATTCAAATTCACATCCATCGAGTCAGTGATGCCATCTAGCCATCTCATCCTCTGTCATCCCCTTCTTCTCCTGTTCCCAATTTCTCCCAGCTTCAGAGTCTTTTCCAGTGAGTCAACTCTTCACATGAGGTGGCCAAAGTACTGGAGTTTCAGCTTTAGCATCATTCCTTCCAAAGAAATCCCAGGGTTGATCTCCTTCAGAATGGACTGGTTGGA
>SJYC01057792.1:0-33588 GCA_006408675.1 Madoqua kirkii
TTTGAAGAAGAGAGAGGGAGATAATGAACCAGAGGCTCCTTAAAAAAGCAAGATATTTCCAACATCTCAAGAAAGGAATATAAGCCTGCATACCCTAGATTTGTGTATTTATGTACCTGAATGCATTTACTTCCCTTTTGTTTTCAGGTCTTGGCAGAAAACCTCACCATGGTCACCGAGTTCCTTTTACTGGGTTTTTCAAGTCTTGGTGACATTCAGCTTGTTCTCTTTGCGGTTTTCCTTTTTCTGTACTTAGCCATTCTCAGTGGCAATGTCACTATTGTTAGTGTCATCCGCCTGGACAAAAGCCTCCACACACCAATGTATTTCTTCCTCGGCATTCTCTCAACATCAGAGACCTGCTATACCTTCGTCATCCTACCCAAGATGCTCATCAATCTCTTTTCTGTGGCCAGGACAATCTCCTTCAACTGTTGTGCCATCCAAATGTTCTTCTTTCTTGGTTTTGCTATTACCAATTGCTTACTATTGGGAGTAATGGGCTATGATCGTTATGCAGCCATCTGTCACCCTTTACATTACCCTATCCTTATGAGTTGGCAGGTGTGTGGAAAATTGGGAGCCCTCTGTGGGGTTGGTGGGTTCTTGGCCTCACTAACAGTAGTATACTTGGTTTTCAGCCTCCCTTTCTGCAGTGCCAACAAAGTCAACCATTATTTCTGTGACATCTCACCAGTTATTCGTCTGGCTTGCACAAATACAGATGCTCATGAATTCGTCATTGCTATTACCAATTGCTTGCTATTGGGAGTAATGGGCTATGATCGTTATGCAGCCATCTGTCACCCTTTACATTACCCTATCCTTATGAGTTGGCAGGTGTGTGGAAAATTGGGAGCCCTCTGTGGGGTTGGTGGGTTCTTGGCCTCACTAACAGTAGTATACTTGGTTTTCAGCCTCCCTTTCTGCAGTGCCAACAAAGTCAACCATTATTTCTGTGACATCTCACCAGTTATTCGTCTGGCTTGCACAAATACAGATGCTCATGAATTCGTCATATTCATCTGTGGTGTTCTTGTACTCGTGGTCCCATTTTTATTCATTTGTGTTTCTTATAGCTGCATTCTGAAGACTATCCTGAAGATTCCCTCTGCTGAAGGCAGACAGAAGGCCTTTTCTACCTGTGCATCTCATCTCACTGTTGTCATTATTCACTATGGTTGTGCTTCCTATATCTACTTGAGACCAACAGCAAACTATGTGTCTAACAAGGATAGACTGGTAACAGTGACATACACTATTGTCACTCCATTATTAAACCCCATGGTATACAGTCTAAGAAACAAGGATGTTCGAGTTGCTATTAGAAAAGTGTTGGGGAAAAAAGGATCCCTAAAATCATATGACTGATATATTATTATATTTCAGATTCTGTAATAAATATAGCTTTCTGACAAAGAATGCATTTCCATATCTTTTTAACTGAGCATTTCTGTTTTTTTGAGAATATTTGGCACATTTTCTTCTCTTAGCTTTTGTAACTCAATTACAATATAGACAAGCTCAGATAAAGTCAATTATGTGACACTAATGTCTATTTTTATTTTAGAATAAGATGCTACTTTGAGGTTTATTGAGTTTAGAGTGTTACTGACTGTAAAAATAATCATATATTTGACTTGATCAGTATTATGGCCATAGTGAATCAGTTAATCATTCTAGTCCACATATTGCAACAGACAGTATTTTTGAAAGTAATATTCACACATGAAATTAGCCTCATGAATATGAGCTAGGGAAGACTTATTTACAATTTAAGGAGTTAGCAGCATATCTAAATCCATTCACAGACCCAATTCTCTGAGAGTCTTTGCTCATGGCCAACCTTGTATAAATCATTTCACTCTATATTACCATTTAATCTTTCTACATTATGCATTTGAACATTACAATGTTCATTTTTACATGTTTGAGAAATTATTTATATCCTTCTGGCACAGATTTTATGTTTTGTAATTTGAAAATAATAACAGGATAGATTAATTGGCATTCTTGCATCTACTCATAGATATACTCATCTTCTACAGAGTATGTAGACATTAGGAAAACAAATTCTATATGTCCAGAAGTTGCAACAATTAAATAGAAAACTCCAGAAGTAGACTTTACACTTAATGCCTTGATCAACTTTCATAAAATGTGGGTGAGATTTGTGTGCAGCAGTCTGACACTAAAGTGATGTTTTAAAGTTTTTATCTATCTTGCTTTATGGTTTTAATTTTCTGTTATCCTCTTCATGTGTGGACCTCCTGAATAACTTTTAAACTTAACTCATCTTTTTCTTGGTGTTTCTAGAAGAGAGAGAATTTGTTTTTCTTTGGAATCAAGTGTGCCTTGCTAAGTCACTTCAGTCCTGTCTGAATCTTTGCAATCCTGTGGACTGTAGCCCTCCATGCTCCTCTGTCCATGGGATTCTCTAGGCAAGAATTCTGGAATAGGTAGCCATGCCCTCCCCCAGGGGATCTTCCCAACCCAGGGATTGAACCCATGTCTTGTCTTGCAGCTCCTGCATTGCAGACAGATTCTTTACCATTGAGTCACCAGGGAAGCCCTGGAGACAAGGGTAGATTTTGCTTATTCCTTACATCAAGTCAAAAATGTGCCAAAAATTATGCCAAGTCAAAAATTGTGTTAAACAGACAAGGAAAATTTTATTCAAGATTATTTTGCTAATGGAGAAGTACTAAGTCTGAATTTGGCAACTCTGCCACTACCAACAGGGATAAGGTTTTCAGTGGCTGCGATGAGGTAATGGAAAAGTACTGGAGAACCTTATACCACCTGGGTTTACTATCTGATTTTACCAAAAGGAAAAATAAACATCTCATGGCTTTATTACAGGATGCAATTTTGTGCTTGTAGCAAGGTACTCACCAATGGTGAATTTCTTTCATCCCATGCAAAATGGGATATTAAGAACAATGTTTTCCTTGATGATTATATTTCAATTGGATGCTCCCAGGTACTTAAGAAAGACATTTCTGGGTTTTAAAATCGACTAGAATATAAAAATATGTATATATTGGAAGGACAGAAAAATAATGTATAATTGCACATTTTCTAAAGCATAGCTCTAAGAAAAAGGAGATCAGGGGTCTAGGGTCAGGAAGATGCCACCCTGAAGTTTAATCAAGTTGAAGCAAAGTTAGGCCTGTCCTGGTCACCTATGTTCTGGGCCCCTCTCTTGTAACACATGTACATTTCCTTGTGGGGACAGAGGGTCAACAGAAATTCTGATACTCTGGCTATTGCCCAGAAATTAACTATCCTTTATCTTTGACTTAGAGTCCTCATCATCTGTGGAGTTGTAGAAGACTATTTTCTTAGCTTGCAATGAGTGAAAATCTCATATTCTTACAGTTATTCACATCACATTTAATGAATTTAAGTAAACAAAATGAGAATATTTGGAAGGTTTGTGGACTGCTCAAGTATATGAAGAAAGATTTGATGACCAGGGTTTTTGAAGGAACTAGAACAACTGCAAAACTTTTATTCATAGGATCTTATAAGTCATCTCTTTAGGGAACTGTCATTCAATGATTTTCCATCCTCTCTGTTTACTCATGTTTTTAGTGCTGGGTTAGAGAAAATGGTTTGCCTGAGTCAGGTAACAAGCCCAAACTTGTGGTCAAAAGGATAACTTCCTGTAATTCATTTCCCCAGTTGGTTTACATAGAGTCAAACAAAATTCCCTAAAAGTGGAATGCTAAACAAATGAAATTAATAGATCTCCATTAAATTTGACTGCAAAAATATGTATATATATATATATATATGTAATGCAACACTGTGAGTAAATTATATACTCCAATACAAATCAATTAAAAATAGAATAGCAAAACAAAAAAATATGCTTGACTTTCAAGCATGTACACATTTGTTTGCATATAAGGAGACATCTTTTTCTTTCTATCATTCCAAAACTATTCATTTTTAATAAAATAAATTAATATGTCCTGAACACTTACTAAATGTTAGACACTATTTTAGTTACAGGATACATTAGTAAGCAAAAATAAATAACCTTGCCTTCATGGAGTTTATAGTCTATTGCAGAGAAATGAAATGTAAACAATAAGCAGGATATTTAGTAAATTGTATGTTAGAAGAACATGTGTTCCATGTTGGGGGGGGGAAGTAAGGCAAGGGAACAAAGGTATTGTTGGTGATGATCTTAATAGGGTGTACAAGAAGATCTCATTAAGATGGGGCCATTCTAGCAAATACTTGAAAGAAATGAAGAAGAACATTATGACTGCATAAATTGTCCCTCCTTTTTGTCACCTTTCATTAGCTAAAATTTAGTATCCATCATTGAACAAAAGTACCTCTCAGGGAGTTGAGGGATTCAGGGAGAGTTTTTCCCACCTGTGCACAGGATAACAGGTAGATAAACCTTATTATGGGTTATGGAACTGGCAAGTGTCTGTGGATTGGTTTTGGCCCCTCTTTGTTGCAGTTGGGGAGCACCTGCAAAGCAATGACTTGGGCATATAGCCAAGGATAAAAGAGCCTTTGTAGAAGTCCTGGTTTACAGAGGAAAGATGTCAGCACTCTGTTGAAGCAAAAAAGCAAGAAAAGTATGTGCATCGAATATGGAAGAAGACATTTTCTAGTGCCATGAAAATGGGAGTGAAATGACTGAGTGCCCATGTTCCCCAGCTGTGTGGGATGCTGTTGGAGGAAAGTTTTTCTCTCCTAAAGCACCCAGGGTATAGGCAAGACTTTCATGACTAGATGGAGAGAGGGAATCAGGAAAGGCAGATACAAATATGAGAGTGCATTTAAGGGATCTGGTTTCTGTTGACTGTAATCAAGACTCTAGCAGCAAGTCCACATACAAGTTTTTGGAAAACCTCACTTGGAGATCTCCCCTAACTGGCCCATGCGTAACCCAAATACCCAAGTACCAAGCCAAATCTCCCCTGACTTTTCAACCAGCTCCTTTTGAAGGATCCTGAAAAGACTGTGAGAATGAGCTATGGTATTTAAAGAAGGCAAGCAGAAAACAGAGAGTCTATGGGCAAGGGACAAAGCATAAAGCTGGGCTGTAGCACCACCTTCAGGAAAATGGAGAAGATTTCCAATATTTGATCAGATGTGCTAAAAGATCAAGAGAAGACAGGAAAAATTAAGAATTCTGCTACTTAAAACACAATGGATGATACAAATTACAATATTGGATGAACCTTGAAAACACACTAAGTGAAAAAAGCCAGTCATGTATGACTACATCATATATGATTCCATTAATATAACGTGTCCAGAATAGGCAAACTTATAGAAACAGAAAGTAGGTTAGTAATTGCCTAGGGATGAGAGCTGGGTGGGAAGACAGCGGCATGTAGGCTAAAGATGTGGATTAATTTCTTAGGCTAATAAAATGTTCTAAAACTTATTGTAGTGATGGGTGTATAACTATGTGAACATACTAAAAGCCATTGAATTGTACTTTTTAAATGATTGACTTCTATGGTACATGGATTATATCTCAACAAAGCTGTTAAAAGAAGAATTCTGCTACATGAGGGAAGATGGAGCAGATGTTCCCACGCAGGGTCAGAAAAGTTCAGTGTACAAGTAGGACCAACAAATGTATCTTCCACCTGAAGACAGTTAATAAGGAATGCAGAGGTTACAACTCCTTCAAGTGTCAAAGTATCAATGTACAATTTCAAGATATGCAAAGAGTCAAGGAAGCATGACTTGATCAAATAATCACAATAATCCTCTAATAACTGAGCCCAAAGGTACAGAGATATGTGAATTGTCCAATAAATAATTCAAAATACCTTTTTTTTGAAGAAACTTAATCACTTCATACTTCGGCCACCTCATGCGAAGAGTTGATTCATTGGAAAAGACTCTGATGCTGGGAAAAATTGGGGGCAAGAGAAAAAGAGGATGACAGAGGATGAGATGGCTGGATGGCATCATTGACTTGATGGACATGAGTTTGAGTGAACGCCGGGAGTTGGTGATGGACAGGGAGGACTGGTATGCTGCAACTCATGTGCTCGCAGAGTCGGACACGACTGAGCGACTGAACTGAACTGAACTGAAATCACTTCATGAGAAATAGATGGGGAAACAGTGGAAACAGTGTCAGACTTTATTTTGGGGGGGCTCCAAAATCACTGCAGATGGTGACTGCAGCCATGAAATTAAAAGACACTCCTTCAAAGGAAAGTTATGACCAACCTAGGTAGCATATTCAAAAGCAGAGACATTAGTTTTCCAACGAAGGTCCGTCTAGTCAAGGCTATGGTTTTTCCAATAGTCATGTATGGATGTGAGAGTTGGACTGTGAAGAAAGCTGAGCACTGAAGAACTGATGTTTTTGAACTGTGGTGTTGGAGAAGACTCTTGAGAGTCCCTTGGACTGCAAGGAGATCCAACCAGTCCATTCTAACGGAGATCAGTCCTGAGTGTTCTTTGGAAGGAATGATACTAAAGCTGAAACTCCAGGACTTTGACTGCCTCATGCGAAGAGTTGACTCATTGGAAAAGATTCTGATGCTGGGAGGGATTGGGGGCAGGAAGAGAAGGGGATGACAGAGGATGAGATAGCTGGATGGCATCACCGCCTCAATGGACATGAGTCAGAGTGAACTCCAGGAGTTGTTGACGGACAGGGAGGCCTGGCGTACTGCAATTCATGGGGTCACAAAGAGTTGGACATGACTGAGCAACTGAACTGAACTGAAATAGTATAGTATGTGGATTATCTTTCAGTTAAAAAAATCTGATTTCGTCATAAATACACACTTGAAAAAAATTCATTAATATTTGTAGAATAATTTAAAGATTGATAGTAGATTATCTGTCTACCTGTGTGTCATCTATCTGTCATGTTTCTCTCTCAAGTAATGTGTTTTTGTGTGTGCATGTGTATATATTCATAATCAGCTTAATTATAAAGAATGGAAATTCAAGGAACTAAAGTTGAGGAAGAGAGGACATTCATTTGTTACATACTGATACTTTTTTTGACTCTGAGGACCATATGTTATTTAGCTAGTTTGACATTTATTTTTAAATAACCAAATATATTTTAAATAAAAATGTACTAAGGAACCACTAAGAAACTTGCTATTGGAACAGACAGCAAAGTGTATTGTTTTTCATTGCATCTAAAAAATAACAATTAGTTTAATAGAAATGGGGGGCATTTTTTAATAAGAAACTTTTAATTGAAATATATTTAATATAAAAACCTCATAGCCTCTTTTAAATTTTTTAAATTTATTTGCTTTTATTTGGAAAACAATTGCTTTAGAGTATTGTGTTGGTTTCTGCCATACATCAGTATGAATCAGCCATAGGTATATGTATGTCCCTTCCATCCTGAACCTCCCTCCCACTCCAACCAATGCCTCTGTGTTGTTGCAGAGGAGTGGATATGAGCTTCCTGAATCATACAGCAAATTTCCTCTAGCTATCTGATTTTACATACGGTAATGTACATGTTTTATTACTACTCTCTCAATTCATCTCACCTACTCCTGGGACATTTCAAAATGAAGAATTGTGTTATGGGTTGGATTGTGTCCCTCTGAAATTCATATGGTGAAGTCATAACCACTGGTACCTCAGAATATGACTGTTTTGGGAAAACAAGGTTTTTAAGCAGGCAATGAAGCTAAAATTAGGTCATTAGAGTGTACCTTAATCCAGTATGACTGGCATCTCTATGAGAAGAGGAAGTTTGAATGAGAATTACAGAGGAAAGATGAATGAAGGCACAGGGAGAAAATAGCTAAACACAAGTCAAGGAGAGAGGCCACAGAATAAACCAAGTTGATGACATTTTGAATTGGACTTCTAGCTTTCAGACTGTGAAAAAATAAATTCTGTAATTTAACTAGCCAGGTCTATGATACTTTGTTACAGCAGCCTTAGGTAACTAATACAGAACATGTGGCATAAATATATTTTGCATATTTAGAAACTTGGCTGGAGGAGCAGATGTGAGGAGAGAGGAATTTGAGGATAATTCACGGAGGATCTTAAGGCCAGCACAAAATGTCTACTTTTGTTGGTTGTAAATCATGAACTTTTGAAACTTTGAGGAAGAGAGGAATTTGATCTGAAATTTTCTTAGCTTGAGATCCATGAGCATCATCAATTTAGTAGTGGAGAGACCAATAGGAACAGAGATTTTAGGAGCAGTTTAGTGACCTAGGAAGATCAATTACTGCCAGATAATTATGACACAACTGTTTATCTTTCCACTTTACTCAATACTATTCAAAATAATCTCATCTTTGTCTACTTTAAATGAAGACAAAAATCAATAGAGCAGAAGACACCCATATCCTTATTTTACAATGAGTAGTCCATGGCCCAAACTAAGAAAGTAATTTACTTAGCAATTTTCTAGGTCAAAGAGGTTACACATTAAATATGTTCTCTTTCCTTGCAAATTTTCACTTTGTATGACCCCAAACAGTATGGGAAGTCAGGAGGAAGCAGTGGTGCTGGTTTATTTATGAGGTCATCTCAGAACTGAGATGTCATTGCATGGGAAGAGGGTCGTGGTGTCCAGGAGTGTGTGTGACAAGACACGGGAAACAGTTTCCATGACTGTTGGGCAATATTAGTGCCTTAATCATAGCATGAGGCAGTGGGGACAGTGGTACTGGACATACTGCTAGAGTGAAATTCAACTGAGCTCTAGGAAAGGGGTAAGAGTAATGTCTCTGCCATGTATTTACCTGCAGTGTGATTTTTTTTAAATTACATAATCTCTACTATATCCAGTGTTTACAAATGTGGTAGAGGGCTAAAAATCCTTATTTAGCTTATCTCAAAAATTTTAAAGTAACAATTCACACACACAGACATATATATTCCTCTATATATGTATATTCCTGGAGAAGAGCATGGCAACCCACTCCAGTATTCTTGCCTGGACGATCCCATGGATAGAGGAGCCTGGTGGGTTACAGTCCATAGCGTCACAAAGAGTCAGACATGACTGAAGTGACTTAGCATTCATGCATATATGTGTATAAAGGTGACTTGAGGGATTTATGATCAATATTATGCTTGAAACATGGAAATATTTATCAAATTATCAAACAATATTTGAGTGGCATTGATTTGAATTTAAAGATGAAATAAGGACAACTGGTATGTCTTCAAAGTTGAGGTATCCTGTCCTTGTATACAGTATCTCTATATTTATCCAAGTTTTATTCTATATCCCTCAAAAGGTTTCTTTATAGCTTCATTTTAATAGGTCTTAACTAGAAATTATAAAATGTTTCTGGATGATTTGCAAGGTAAATGATTAAAATTCTCCAATTTGCAAATACCTTCCTTTAATCTTTTCACACAGATCTATGTTGAACTTCCAAAGGAACTCATATCCCAGAATTAACCCTTTCATTTGCAAGCTGTTCAGGGATTTACACCTAAATATTCCTGTGGGCACACACAGAGTTTCTGTCACATCTTCCTAATCCCCCAGATCACTCTCTGTAGAGTTCACTTCTACAAATTTCTTCTGAGCTGTTGAACCACTGATTGTTACCAATGATGTCTTTTTTGTCTCTTGCCAAGCCCAGATAGATAAATTTGCTCTGTAGCTGTGTTATCAAATCCCCTGGAATGATTATGATATTATGTTTTGATACAAATTTTTTCCATCTTACTAATAAAGATTCACCAGGGAAAATGAGCAACTTTCTTGACTGGGACATAAGTTTAAAAACTGATATCATGCAAAAACCGAAATCAGATTTCAAAAGATTTCCGTAGGGGAAAGTGCAAGATGAAATGAAATGGTTGGGAAATTATCTGAGAAAGTATAGAAGATTTTGAGGGGGGAAGGTGGGAGAAGTATAGGAAATTACTTTATGAGCCTTAAAGGAGTTTCAATTAATGCATGAAAGTTGAGTTAGTTAGTACAGAAAGGATGAGGGATATTTTGCTGGAAAATGGGAATGTTTAGAACCCTGTTTTTACCATGAGATGGTCACCTTCTTCCTACAAGTTATATGCGTGTGTGTGCTAAGTTGCTTCAGTTGTGTCCAACTCTGTGTGACCTTATGGGCCGCAGCCTAATTGCCTCCTCTGTCTATGGGATTCCCTAGGCAAGAATGCGGGAGTGGGTGGTTGCGCCCTCCTCCAGGGGATCTTCCTGACTCAGGGATCGAACTGGTGTCTCCTCTTACATCTCCTGAATTATCAGGCAGGTTCTTTACCACTAGCACCACCTGGGAAGCTCTTTTACTGACCTTATTTCTGGTCACTTGTCTCAATGCCCTGTTGTGCCACAGTCACATCTTAATTACAAGGATAGTAGGAAGAAGATGCCTTTACACATATAAATATGTACATGTGTGTTTTTCTAAGGAATTATCTTCTCAAATGAAGGCTGTCTGGGAGAAATTAACTAAGCTAGTTCAAGTAGAATTAATCTTTTATTTGACAATAGCTGGTCTTCTCAAAATGTGTGAAACTATTAGCAGCTCATTAAATTCAGGAAAGGCAAAAAGGCAGTCAGGAATTTAGAAAAAGATAATGCATTGAAATTTTCTCTCTGAATATTTCTACCCAATAAACCAATCAATCTTTGTGAAAGCTAAGTTTGTTTTATTTAAAAAAAAACTTTTTATTTTGTATAGGAGTATAGCCAATTAACAATGTTGTGGTAGTTTCAGGTGGACAGTAAAGGGATTCAACCATACATATACATGTATTCATTTTCCCCCCAAATACCTTCCCATTTAAGTTTGTTTTATATCACTGATTAGGGAAACAGAAATCTGTGTTCTTTCATTGATCTATATGGAGTATACATCCTAAAGGCAGGAGAATGATCGTGTTTTCTAGGTACAAACTTATTTATCTTTCTCAATGTAAATGTCTACGTGGTATTATTTAACTGCTCTCAACTGTAATTCACTCCTCTATGTATAACTTAGGTAGATATCTTTAAAATTGCATTTTATTGAATCATAATTGATTCATCTGTTCAATGGTAAAAAGTGTTTTAGAAAATCAGTTCTAACATATAGGGCCAGTCTGATAAGCTACAAATTCAATTTACAGGCAACTATATTATATTATGTGGCTTCCTAGGTGGAGCTAGTTGTAAAGAACCCACTTACAGATGCAGGAGGCCTAGGAGACGTAAATTTGATCCCTGGATCTGGAAGATCTTCTGGAGCAGGGAATGGCAATCCACTCTAGTATTCTTGCCTAGAGAATTCATGGACAGAGGAGTCTGGTGGGCTGCAGTCCATGGGGTTGCAGATAGTCGGACACAACTAAAGTGACTTAGCACACATGCATGCATGTTATAATCTCGCCAAGATCACAGAAATTCCCTAATTCATCCTCGATTTTCCTGCAGTGTATTCAAAAGAGATATATAGATAGGATATGTGGGGAAAGAGCAAATTAGCCATGATGGTGTGGTCAGGCCTTCTCACCCCACGGCCTCTTGCTTTTGCCCCGTGTTTCATTATGTAAGCTTGAGATCACTTGTAGCACTGTGCGTGTGCGCTACGGGACACTCGCTTGGTCACGGGCTGCTTTGTGCGGTGTGCGTATAGCCGCTCCACCTAAACCGCGGTGGAGTTACTGCTGTGTTATGGTTGTGTCCATTGGGTCAGTCACAAGAGGAGAGAATAGAGTGTCTACTGCTACAGTTTCTGCATCAGCCAGGAGAGAATTCTGTTATGGCTGCTGTGCTAGCCAGAAGAGAGGTTGTTGTGTTCAGTTCAGTTCAGTCAGTCGCTCAGTCATGTCTGACTCCTTGTGACCCCATGAATCGCAGCACGCCAGGCCTCCCTATTCATCACCATCTCTCGGAGTTCACTCAGACTCACGTCCATCGAGTCTGTGATGCCGTCCAGCCATCTCATCCTCGGTCGTCCCCTTCTCCTCCTGCCCCCAATCCCTTCCAGCATCAGATTCTTTTCCAATGAGTCAACTCTTCACATGAGGTGGCCAAAGAACTGAAGTTTCAGCTTTAGCATCATTCCTTCCAAAGAAATCCCAGGGATGATCTCCTTTAGGATGGACTGGTTGGATCTCCTTTCAGTCCAAGGCACTCTCATGAGTCTTCTCCAACACCACAGTTCAAAAGCATCAATTCTTCAGTGCTCAGCCTTCTTCACAGTCCAACTCTCACATCCATACATGACCACAGGAAAAACCTAGCCTTGACTAGTTGGACCTTAGTCAGCAAAGTACTGTCTCTGCTTTTGAATATGCTGTCTAGGTTGGTCATAACTTTTCTTCCAAGGGGTAAGCGTCTTTTAATTTCATGGCTGCAGTCACCATCTGCAGTGATTTTGGAGCCCCACAAAATGAAGTCTGACACTGTTTCCACTGTTTCCCCATGTATTTCCCATGAAGTGATGGGACTGGATGCCATGATCTTTGTTTTCTGAATGTTGAGCTTTAAGCCAAGTTTTTCACTCTCCTCTTTCACCTCATCAAGAGGCCCTTAGGTTATGCTATGTCTGTTGCCAGAAGAGAATAATCGTGTCTGCAGTTCTTCCGGCTCCTTGAGCCTTTTCCCAGTCTCTTAGCTTGAGCCTTGCCTACCCTGGGTTCAGCAAACAGCATGCACAGTGAGATACAAAGAGACAGTTGGTTTTGCAAGCCGGATCAGCAATACAACTGGTGTAGTTGGCAAGATACCCAGCAGGTAAGGAAGCCTGAGGCTCTGCTGGAAGGAGAAAGTCACTGGCCACACACAGTATGTGGTAACTTGTGGCTGTGATCCTCTAGGTGTGGGCTCGATTGGAAGATTGGGAGGCAGTTGACAGGTCACCAGATAATACTGAAAAGGCATTAGAAGTGGTGAGTTCCTGTTTCCCAAACAAGGCAGCATGGACTGCTGTGGGCACTGTGGGATGGACTTTTCCGACTGCCCTGATGGAGAATATGGATAGTGCTCTACATAATGTTATGCCAGGGAGAAATACGCAGAGATGCTTGGAAGAACTAGAGCAATGTATCCTGGCATACAAAGCTTCCCTGATGGCTCAGACGGTAAAGTGTCTGCCTGCAATGCGGGAGACCTGAGTTTGATCCTGGGTTGGGAAGATCCCCTGGCGAGGGCAATGGCACCTCACTCCAATACTCTTGCCTGGAAAATCCCATGGACGGAGGAGCCTGGTAGGCTACAGTCCATGGGGTCGCAAAGAGTCGGACATGACTGAGTGACTTCTCTTTCTCTTCTCTCTCTATCCTGTCATTAGAGCAAGAACCCTGTGGGCATGAAGAACCCAGCATCTCTAACAGTGAGGCAGTAAGTGACAGTGACGATGAACATTATGACAATGTGGGTTCCTGCTTGGCAGCAAGGCCTACAGTACATTGGAAAATGAAGCATGAGCGGTCTATAGCCTGGGGGGGCATCCTCCAGGGATTCCCCCATGTGACTGAGTTTTGTGATGTAGATTTAAGCTGTGTTCTCTGATGTAGGTTTAGAAAAATGTACTGTAAAGTCTGTGTCCCGTGATGTAGATTTAGTTGATGGAGATTTAGGCTTTGTCCTCTGATGTAAGTTTAGAACAGTGTACTGTAAAGGTATAAAGGCTGTGTCCCATGATGTGCTACTGACCTCTGATTCTCTTGTAGATTTAAAACAATATGAAAGCATTTGATGTCTTGTAAGTAGTCTGGGAATGCCACAAGAATCCCCTCCTTGAAGGAGTGGGCCCTGTGCCTGTGGGGGTTTTGCGGGTCCTTAATAATAAAAGCTCCTCATGGTTGGAGTTGCAGAGATAGATGGTGGACTGGAGTTGGCCATGGATATAAGGGCATTCCACATGCAGTGGGTGTCTCTGGCACTGTGAGGGTGGAGACTGCGACATGAGCTCCAGGTGACCCTGGCGTTGGGTTTTTCTTTGTGTTGGGGATGTGACTGTTTGTTTTAGTCTCTACTATCATTGCAGGATGTGGGTTCAGGTAGTGGCATTGTGCTCTGGGGGGATGCTGCAGAGGGTGGAACCTGCTTTGTGGGATGAGAGATCCTGAAGGGGTGGAGTGTAGGGAAAGAGCAAATTAGCCAAGATGGCCTGGCCAGGCTCTCTCACCCCATGGCCTCTCACTCTTGCCCCACGTTTTGTAATATAACAGTTGAGATCACTTATAGCGCTGTGTATGCACATTGCAAGGTTTATGTAGCAGCTGAGCTCACTTAGAGCACTGCGAATGCATGGCATGAGGTACTCACTTGGTCATGGGTGACTTTGTGCCTTATGCATATATGGGCTCCCCCTAAATGATAGCAGAATTACTGCTGCGTCAACAGCTATGTCCTTTGGGTCAGCCAGAGATGGAGAGAATAAACAAACAAATTTATTATTATTGGCTGAATTTATACCTGAAACTTAAGTGCAGATTTCTCTGTAATCTCAGCTGAAATACATGACCTAGTTTGGAGGCTGAAGGGACTTTTCTTTCTCACTCAAGCCAATCCCAAATTCGAAGATCTTACCTCTTTCCTGCAAGTTACATATGACTAAAAAGGGGAGCTAAAATTAACCATGGGCCAAGGATGTGTGAGAGAGACAAGGACTTTGCTTGTGTGTCCATGAAAAGAGGAAAGAGGGCAAGATGTTTAGTTCTAACCCATGAGCACAGGCTCAAGGCCAAATTAATTTTATGGTCATATAGAAAAAAAAAAGAGGAACAATAAACTGCCAAAAGGAGAATCATTCTAATATACATTACTTCTTCACACACAGTGATCCTTCCTACTTGTGAGTGTTATGCTATATGACTCAAAATGATGGTATGTATAAATCTTGGGAAAGAACAAAGAAAAAGATGGGAGGCTTTTTTGTTCCTCCTCCTTCAATACTGTATTACAGCAGGATAGGGATTAACTACACCATATGATATGAAGGCCATTTACATCATACTTATCAGTATATTTTTTACACAGATGTTAATGAGAAGGAATGTTGGAGAAGGAAATGACAGCCACTAGGGGACACTTATGGGGAAGGCAATGGCATCCCACTCCAGTGTTCTTGCCTGGAAAGTCCCATGGATGGGGAGCCTGATGGGCTGCAGTCCATGATGTCCCTAAAGGTCGGACAGACTGAGCGACTTCACTTTCACTTTTCACTTTCATGCATTGGAGAAGGAAATGGTAACCCACTCCAGTGTTCTTGCCTTGAGAATCCCAGGGATAGGGGAGCCTGGTGGGCTGCCATCTATGGGGTTGCACAGAGTCGGACATGGCTGAAGTGAGTTAGCAATGAGTCTACAGTGTTTTTTTTTTTTTTAAATCTTGTATTGAAGATGAATTCTTGTGCGTTCTAAACTCTATTAAGAAAGTCATAGTCTTCACAAAGGGTCATGCAAGAGCATTGTAGGAGCATTAAAACAGGAAGTGAGTGATGTGGGATCAGTATTAATTCTACTCACTAATGGGAAAGGCATTTTAATTTTCTGAGAGTCAGTTTTCTGATCTATAAAAAGTAGATTATAATATGTACTTCCTAGTTCTGCTCTAATGTTCAAGTAAGGTGACATTTTTAAACAGAAGCACATAATTACAGATTGGACAATTAACACATTAAACTGATTCATGTGAGAGGTTATCAGTTTATTTCCTTTTCATGGGGACAACTTGATAAGCTGGAAGTCTGGGCTGAGTAATGGGACTAAAGAAAAGACGACTTGATGGCCAAATTAAATTTGCTTTGGTCCCTGGGGTTTCATAGGTGGCACTAGTGGTAAAGAACCTGCTGGTCAATTTAGGAGATTTTGATCCCTGTGTTGGTAAGATATCCTGGAGGAGGAAATGACAACCCACTCCAGTATTCTTGGCTGGAGAATCCCATGGACAGAGGAGCCTGATGTGCTACAGTCCGTGCTATCACAAAGATTCGGACATGACTGAAGTGACTTTGCATGCACTATGATCTTCAGGCCCCTCCTTCAGGAAATTTCAAGCTTCAGAGAAGTGCAGTAGGCTTGCATTCGTAGCAGACAAGCTCAGCATCCCACCCTCAGTCAGGGCTTGTGAATAAAACATTCCAGTTTCTACACTCTTCCTGCAATCCCTGAGAATATGTAACATTGATGAGGAAACTTGTGGAAGAAAATAATAAGAAATGAAATGATTCTGTCAGAAGATCTTTATTAGCACATCGATCTTGGAAAAGTATATAAAGCAAGGAGGCAGCTCTCTCCAAGGAGCTCCTTGTTTGCTCTCATTTCTGTAGGAACATAAGTAAAATGTTCAGCTCAAAATCTGGTTTGAACTGCACATGAAGATCCTCAAGCTTCATGAAACAGATGCTGTTTGCTCTTTACACAGACTTTTCTACTTAACGGAGTGGTTAAACTTAGTCTGCTTTTCTTGCCCAGTCTGTGTGATTTTAGGTCTTCTCTTTAACCAATGTCCTTGTAAATATCTTTAAGGAATTCTACTAAATTTAGATTTGTACTGGTGCATAAAAATAAATTAAAAAAAAAAACAGTTCTCAATACACTAGAAACATAGAAATGGATAACTTTTTGCATAATATTCTTATTTGAACATTGAATATAACTTATGTGCCAAAAATTGTAACTTTACAAATGCCATCTCATCTAAAAATTGTGTCCTAAGCTAAGCCAAAGACACTGAAGGGTGTTTGTTCTTTATAAAGACTGAATATTATTTGATGATTTTGTCTACTCACTCTGCTTTATAAATACAAATAATGTTTTCCATCTATAGGTTAATATTTTTTGGAGAATAGAATAAAAAATTAAGATTTTGAAAAAATGATAAAATAATACAAATTGTGATCTGACTATCTTAACATCCAGAAAGGGAGCAATAAAGAGAAGGAGCTTTCCGGGTTGCTAAACCAGAGAGTTAATATTGTACAGTATTTTGTACATTTACAGTCTGGCTGAGATTGGGTAATAGTGTTTGCAAGAGTATAAAATTCTGAATCTGTGTATATTTTCCTACAGTAGCCATCCAATATTTTTCTGTCAACCAAGAGAACTACAGTAGACAACAATTTATGTGACCATGACAAGACACTATTTTTTTTTTTTGGAAATAACTGAGAAATATCTCTGTTCTTGAATACTGCTCATTGCTTGATCATTTTTACTCAGGGAAATTTCCCCCATGTTTTTAAAGATGCAGAATCTAGATTAATGTCATGATAAACAAATTGTTCTTCCCACAACTCTTTGAAGAGCTGATTTGAATTCTTTATTTCTCAAACTGTAAATCATAGGATTGAACAATGGTGTCAGGATTATGTAGGATACTGATATGAGAGCATCCTGGCTTGAGGAATAGTTAGATTTAAGCCTTAAGTAGATAAAGGAGGCACAGCCATAATGGACAATGACAATAATAAGGTGAGAAGCACAGGTGGAAAAAGCTTTGTACCTGCCTAAAGTGGAAGGAAATTGGAGTATGGTGGAGATGATGTGAATATAGGACACCAAAATCAACAGCAGGGGAATAATCAGGACCAATGCGCAGAGTTTTATAAAGACTGAATATTATTTGATGATTTTGTCTACTCACTCTGCTTTATAAATACAAATAATGTTTTCCATCTATAGGTTAATATTTTTTGGAGAATAGAATAAAAAATTAAGATTTTGAAAAAATGATAAAATAATACAAATTGTGATCTGACTATCTTAACATCCAGAAAAGGGAGCAATAAAGAGAAGGAGCTTTCCGGGTTGCTAAACCAGAGAGTTAATATTGTACAGTATTTTGTACATTTACAGTCTGGCTGAGATTGGGTAATAGTGTTTGCAAGAGTATAAAATTCTGAATCTGTGTATATTTTCCTACAGTAGCCATCCAATATTTTTCTGTCAACCAAGAGAACTACAGTAGACAACAATTTATGTGACCATGACAAGACACTATTTTTTTTTTTTGGAAATAACTGAGAAATATCTCTGTTCTTGAATACTGCTCATTGCTTGATCATTTTTACTCAGGAAAATTTCCCCCATGTTTTTAAAGATGCAGAATCTAGATTAATGTCATGATAAACAAATTGTTCTTCCCACAACTCTTTGAAGAGCTGATTTGAATTCTTTATTTCTCAAACTGTAAATCATAGGATTGAACAATGGTGTCAGGATTATGTAGGATACTGATATGAGAGCATCCTGGCTTGAGGAATAGTTAGATTTAAGCCTTAAGTAGATAAAGGAGGCACAGCCATAATGGACAATGACAATAATAAGGTGAGAAGCACAGGTGGAAAAAGCTTTGTACCTGCCTAAAGTGGAAGGAAATTGGAGTATGGTGGAGATGATGTGAATATAGGACACCAAAATCAACAGCAGGGGAATAATCAGGACCAATGCGCAGAGCATGATAATGACAATCTGACTAAAGTGGGTATGGTAAGATGCTACCTTAAGAACAGGAGAGATGTCACAGAAGAAGTGGTGTAGTTGGTTGGAGGAGTGAAAGGGCAGGTGAAATACCAAGGATGTGATAATCTGTGCGACAGTAAAGCCACAGGCACAGGCAGCAGTCACTAGTCCCACACACACCCCATGCCCCATGAGCACTGTGTAGCGCAGAGGGTCACAGATGGCCACGTAGCGATCATAACCCATGGCTGCCAGCAGGAAGGAGTGAGAACAACCTAGAAAGAGGAAGGAAAACATCTGGATGGCACAGCCCAGGAAGGAGATGGTCTTCTTCTGGACCAGCAGGTCAACCAGCATCTTGGGTACAATGACGAAGGTGTAACAAGTCTCAAAACAGGAGAGGACACCAAGGAAAAAGTACATGGGGGTGTGGAGGGCTCTGTCCAGCACAATGGTGGAGATGATGATGGCATTGGTGCCCAGAATGAAGAGGTAGACCAGCAGAAAGACAGCAAAGAGCAGCTGCTGCAGCCCAGCCAGAGATGAGAAGCCGAGGAAGACAAACTCTCTCACCAAGGTCTCATTGACACACTCCATGGAAGACACATCATCAGGAGACAATCTGAGAGAGAAGACAATGCCAAGAAAAATCCCTGAAAAAGAGAAGAATCCCAAGAAACTGGTGATTATAGAACATGTATTCTCAGGTTTTGAGTTTACTCATTATTCTCCTTCCGTTTTTTTTTTAATTTATTATTATTATTTTACTTTACAATATTGTATTGGTCAGTCATCATTCTCCTTCCTGGTTTTTGTAAGGCATGAAGAAGCATCTAAAATTATTCAAAGCTAGCATCCAACTTTGAGTTTCCCCAATATTTTTAACATCATAGGAAAACTTTCTTGACATTTCTTTTTTACAGATGTATAAAAACTTTAGGAAACCAGTTATATCTCCTGATTTCTGGAGAAATTTGTTGTGTTGACCCTGATGTTTTCTGCTTCTATAGGTATACCATTCCATCTCCCCAACTTAAACCTTATGAAATACACTCATCTTTTCTTCCTCCATCTATCCCCCTGATTCTTTGTTCAGTGCCTAACACAATGATTCTTATTGCTTAGAAGTTAAATTTATTACTAAATAATTACTATTATATTTATAATTCCAGGATCCTCAATTCTCAGGACTATGAATACATTTATACAAATATAATCTTAAATTTTATACTTGCAAACACATGTAAAATTGAATACTGTAGGAATAAAATGAATTTTGAATTTAGATAGATATAAACTTTAATCCTGACTCTGGCATGTTCTTGTGGTAAGATCATAAATTCTTTAAGTCCCACTTTCTCATCTGTATCATGAGAAAAGTAAGTCTTACCTTCTAGGGTTATACAGTAAATTAATTGGAACCATGTATCACAAAAGAGACATTCAATACATAGTGCTTAATAAATAATTCCATCAAATCACTTTTTTGTTGTTCTTCGGGAATTAGAAATATTTTCATCAAAGATAAAATGAGCATTTATTTAACTCATGGCAAGCTGTTGAAGCTGCCTTTCTGTACTTTCTCAGGGATGTAGAGGGGATTTAAGAGAGATTATCATTCCTCTGAGTTCTCCAAGCTTGATTAAAAGTAACTTGGTCTGCTGGAGTCTTGTTCTGCATTGGAAGGGAGGCAAGACTGATCTTGAAGCTCCAAGCAAGTTCTTTGATATTTGGTTCTCTGTAGTCTGAGTCACCCAGGCAGGTTATCGACACCTTGCAGGGAGCAAAGGTGGTTTCCAAAAATTCCTATTTTGGAGGGTGGGGGTATATAGGATAAGTTTAGAAGATAAACGTGCATTGCATAGTCAGACTTAGTCACATACGAATAACAATTTAGAAGTTTCTCATTGTGGATGCTCTATAAATCAATGATGCACACTTTATGTATGCTTTAGTCTACATATTTAGAAATCAGCATCAGCTCTTTGAAAATGAAAACATGAAACTGTTAGTCACTCTACATGGCATTTTACAGGCAAGGATGCTGGAGTGTGTAACCATTCCCTTCTCCAGTGGATGTTCCCAATCAAAAGACTGAACCCAGGTCTCCTGCATTGCAGGCAGATTCTTTACCATCTGAGACACCAGAGAAGTCCTTTACTGAGTTTTTAAAGATTAGAGATGAAGCACAAGCTGGAATCAAGATTGCTGGGAGAAATATCAATAACCTCAGATATGCAGATTACACCACACTTATGGCAGAAAGTGAAGAGGAACTGAAGAGCCGCTTAATGAAAGTAAAAGAGGAGAGTGAAAAACTTGGCTTAAAACTCAGCATTCGGAAAACAAAGATCAAGTCATCTGGTCCAATCACTTTATGGCAAATAGATGGAGAAACAGTGGAAGCAATGACACAGTTTATTTTGGGGGGCTCCAAAATCACTGCAGATGGTGACTGCAGCCATGAAATTAAAAGACGCTTACTCCTTGGAAGGAAAGTTATGATCAACATAGACAGCTTATTAAAAAGCAGACATTGCTTTGTCGACTAAGGTCCGTCTGGTCAAGGCTATTGTTTTTCCTGTGGTCAAGTATGGATGTGAGAGTTGGACTGTGAAGAAAGCTGAGCACTGAAGAATGGATACTTTTGAACTGTGGTGTTGGAGAAGATTCTTGAGAGCCCCTTGGTCTGCAAGGAGATCCAACCATTCCATTGTAAAGGAAATCAGTCCTGAATATTCATAGAAAGGGCTGATGTTGAAGCTGAAACTCCAGTACACTGGCCACCTGATGCAAAAAACTGACGCAGTTGAAAAGACCCTGATGCTGGGAAAGATTGAAGGCAAGAGAAAAAGGGGGATGACAGAGGATGAGATGGTTGGATGGCATCACTGATTCAATGGACATGAGTTTGAGTAAACTCTAGGAATTGGTGATGCACAGGAGGCCTGGTGAGCTGCAGTCCATGGAGTCACAAAGAGTTGGACATGCCTGAGCAACTGAATTGAACTGAACTGAAAGATTAGAGTAGATTACTTAAGAATATCCATATTTTATGACTTTATCATTTTTATTATATTTTATTTTACTATAGTTTAATCATTACAGTTATAAATATAAATAAGTAATAAAATGGCTAGCCATATTGTAAGACATACTATCATAAATATCATCAAGGAAGAAGCAAAATATCTCAAAAATCTTGAGAAAAACCAAGCAACTTCATGGAAATCTTTGAAGAGCAAATGCCATTTGAATGTCATCTATAAACATTTTGATAAAAATATGGACTGAGTGTCAGTGTCAGTCTTTATGTAAACCTTGTGATGTAGCTAATTTTCCTAAATGTTGATTACCCCTTCAGAATTGAACAATACATGTTGTTTTGTTGTCAAGCATAGAGATACATCCTTTTTACAAAGGAAATACCTAAATTTACATAGTTCTGTGAACTGAGAAACACTCCTTTTTTCTCTTTTTCTTCCTTTTCTTTCTTTACCCAAACTGTCACATTGAGGTCACAAACCCAAAAACAAACAAAAAAACCCAATTCAATTAACTTCTTTGGGAATCATCATCCCAAATATTAGTTCATCTGTACATTTCCAGGAAGAAAAGATAGGATATAATTTTGGTATCAGCTTATCAACAAAAATTTAGATCCATTATATAAAAAATATAATATGAACTATCATTTATCATGTTTTTCATAATGCAGATAGGATAAAAAATACTGTTATATTTGGTCTCTCATTTGGTCCTCATTATGATCTCATGAGGTAGGTATTACTTTTGACTTCTTCACTGTAAGAGAGAATAATCTGAGAATCAAAGTGTTTGGAGACTCCGTTCAAATTCACACAGCTGGTGGAACAAGCACCAAACTATGAATATTCTGACTGGCATAGGAGTAAAATGTTTGTGTATGTTGGTAAAAAGAAAAATAGTATTCTGTCACCTCCTTACATAGGATGGTATTTTAACAAAAGGATTCCTCCCTAAAGAAGGAAATGACAACCCGCTACTGTATTCTTGCCTGGAAAATTCCATTGACAGAGGAGCCTGGCAAAATAAAGTTCATGGAGTTTCAAAGAGTTGGCCACAACTGAGCACGTCTGCACATACTGTGATCTAAAATAGTTGTTTCATTTTTGTATTCTTTCCAGAAGAGTTTGGGACTTTCAGTTCTTCCATATCTTTACCAATATGTTTAGTCTTTTCTTAAAAAAAATATATAAATTTATTTATTTTAATTGGAGGTTAATTACTTTACAATACTTTTGATGTTTTTAATAAATATGTAGCATTAAAAAAAAAAGGAAAAAAAGGATTCTTGTTACAATTTTGTTACAGGCTCAAGTCCCAACCCCCCTGTGTATTAGCTATAGGACTTCAACATGTCTGAAGTACTTTCCTCTTCTTTATAACAGGGTTCATTCAGATACCAGCTAACCTACTTTTCAAAGTTTGTTTAAAATGAATAAGAGAATATCATTGCAAAGCTTAAATATTACAAAATATTAGTTCTGTAATTGTAGTTTGGAGTTGAAAAGGGGAGATGGTCTTGAGAATGTTCCCCTCATACTTCTTGGTATACTCCATTGATTTCAGGAAAGGTATATAAAATAAAGATTATTTCCATTCCCAGAACTGAAGAAGGCATATTGCATTTTTGTCCTTGTTTCTTACTCAAGAGGAGCTCCAGAAAACTGAGGTCATAAATGTTATATATACCTGTGACAAAGTAAAAATGCTAATTGCTCATTCATGCCTGACTCTTTGTGACCCAATGGACTGTGGCCCATCAGACTCCTCTGTCTATGGAATTTTCCAAGCAAGAATACTAAAGTGGATTGGCATTCCCTCCTCCAGGGAACCTTCTTGACCCAGGGATAGAGTCCAGTCCACATCTCTTATGTCTCCTGCATTGGCAGGCAGGTTCTTTACCACTAGTGCCATGCTAAGTGAAATAAGCCACACACAGAAGGACAAATTCCATTTGTAAGTGTTACCTAAAATAGTCAAAGAGAAAGAGAAAGTCAGATAGTGGCTGCCAGGGCCTGGGGCAAGGAAGAGAGAGAGGAAGTGGCTATTCATTGGTGTTAAGTTTCAGTTATGTGAGATGAATGTGTTCTAGAGATCTGTTGTATAATATTGTACCTATAGCTAACATTTTGTTATTGTATACTTAAACATTTACTAAGAGGGTAGATCTCACGTTTGCTGTTCTTATTAAAATGAAACTAAGATTTGTGAATAAAGAGTGTTCTTTTGAATTAAATCAGAACCAGACTGTGTCTATGTAAATTTAGGAAAATCAATGAGACAATTAATTTAAAATATGTATAAAATGTACATGCATAGTTCTATAAAAGTTCATTTTAAAATTTCACTAATCCTGATTAACGTTATTTGAAGTCCTCATTCTTGGATGTGGCTATCTCTTTCTTTCACTGTCACTGCACCAGTGTGGGCCCCTCACCCTTCTCTGTCTCTTACCTGAGCTGAGAAAGCACAGATCCTGCTGGGGATTAGATGTTTACTCTTACTCCCTGTTCAGTGTCCAGTTTCTCATTCCTGTAGGTGCTCAGTCCAATGTGTTGTCCGTTATTCATAGATGGGCCCCCATTTGCCTCTCTCTTTCTCTAAGAAAAGCCAGAGGCACAGTGACTACAGGAGCTAGAATCCAGTTGAAATGAGAAATGGGAAAAGATCAAAAAAGGGCAGAGGCTATTGATCTCTACTCAGGGGTAGAGATATGATGATGATCTGGGGACTAAGACCCAGACCAAAATCAAATGTAACTAGTTTCTTCTTGACATTTTGTGGCAACCTACCAAAGACCACAAGTCATATCTAATAGTGACCTCAGAAGTGTTGGCACTTTCATTGAATTTATTGGTAGTGGGAGGTTTCTCTGTGGGTCTCCTGATGCCAGAGTCATTGCCATGGAGATGTTGCACTGGGTTTAATTAAACAGTTGAATTGATTGTGCAAAGTAGAGGCAAGTTATCAAATACCAAATTGCTCCAAATTGTACTCAAGCATTAGGGCTTGGGGAACGGAAGGCCTTATTCTCAGATGCAACAATTTTCAAAAATTGACTATTTTAAATTGATTTCTCAATTTTATGTTACCAAAGGATTGAAAGGTGTGATTCATGTTGATAGGTACATTATAAAGCATGTTTGTTCAGCATAAAATGTGCTTTAGCATTTATAATTGGGAATGTATCTTTCTGTTGGGCTGAGAGGACCAATTGAGCAATTTACTTTTACTTGACTATTTTAAATTGATTTCTCAATTTTATGTTACCAAAGGATTGAAAGGTGTGATTCATGTTGATAGGTACATTATAAAGCATGTTTGTTCAGCATAAAATGTGCTTTAGCATTTATAATTGGGAATGTATCTTTCTGTTGGGCTGAGAGGACCAATTGAGCAATGTTACTTTTACACTAAAGGCCCGGGTCAGGAAAAGTTGAAAGGAGATTCATTT
This sequence comes from Madoqua kirkii, assembly GCA_006408675.1. Classification (NCBI taxonomy): domain Eukaryota; kingdom Metazoa; phylum Chordata; class Mammalia; order Artiodactyla; family Bovidae; genus Madoqua; species Madoqua kirkii. The sequence continues at coordinate 24,869 of SJYC01057792.1, forward strand.
CAGCATTAATCACTGAGTTCATTTTTATTGCTCTTTATTCCATTATCCAGAAACTAATATAGCATACTGTTACACACAGGAGACACTAAAGAGGTACTGAATGTTGGATGAATAAATGGCCACAGGTAGCATTATCCAAATATACAAATGACCTCTTAGTTTAAACAAAAATGTCATTATTTATTTTCCAGTTTCCAAAATTTCTGGTTTCTAGTTGCCTGTGGCTAAGCTAGAAATAGTTGATTTCAAAAGCAATGTCACTAAATGTTAAAGTCCCCTAACAATGGCTTGATGCATAGTAAAAGCTTATCAACTATCTGATAAATTGAGAAATAATGATATTGAGAACAAACGTGAAAACAAAGGAATAACAAAAAATAAGTGAGATAGAGAAATAATGTCCCAAGAGAAGTAAGAAAAGTGAAATTTTATATACCTGATTCTGAATGCCAAGCATTTTTGTTGTTGTTATTGGTGTCCATCATTTACTCCAAGTGCATTTTTTTAACTTAGAAATTTTTTTTAAATTAACGTATGATAGAGATGGGAAAAGCTGTACATATTTAATGCATATAACTTAATGAATTTGGCATAAGTATATATCCATGACCAGACAACCTTACTTGCCTCCTGCTAAAGCTATGTGCAGGACAAGAAGCAACCATTAGAACCAGACATGGAAAAAGGCACTGGTTCCAAATTGGGAAAAGAATACATCAAAGCTGTATATTGTCACCCTGCTTACATAACTTATATGCAAAGTACATTATGCAAAATTCCAGGCAGGATGAAACACAAGCTAGAATAAGACTGCTGGGGAAAATATCAATAACTTCTGATATGCAAATTACACCACTCTTATGGCAGAAAGCAAAGAACTAAGAGCCTGTTAATGAAAGTGAAAGAAGAGAGTGAAAAAGTTGGCTTAAAACTGAACATTCAAAAAATGAAGATCATGGTATCCAGTCTCGTCACTTCATGGCAAATAGAAGGGAAAATAATGGAAATAGTGGCAGACTTAATTTTTTTCAGCTCCAAAATCACTGCAGATGTTGATTGCAGCCATGAAATTAAAAGACTCTTGCTCCTTGGAAGAAAAGCTATGACCAACCTAGAAAGCAGATTAAAAAGCAGAGACATTACTTTGCCAACAAATGTCTATCTAGTCAAAGCTATGATTTCTCCAGTAGCCATGTATGGATGTGAGAGTGGGAATATGAAGAATTGATATTTTTGAACTGTGGTGTTGGAGAAGACTCTTAAGAGTCCCTTGGACCACAAGGAGAGCAAACCAATCAGTCCTAAAGGAAATCAATCCTGAATATTCATTGATGGGGTTGATGCTTAACTTGAGGCTCCAGTACTTTGGCCACCTGATGGGAAGCACTGATTCATTAGAAAAGACCCTAATCCCGGGAAAAATTGGAAGCAGGAGGAGACGGGGATGACAGAAGATGAGATGGTTGGATGGCATCACCAACTCAATGGACATGAGTTTGAGCAAGCTCTGAGAGATGGTGAAGGACAGGGAAGCCTGGTGTGCTGCAGTCCATGGGGTCACAAAGAGTCGGACACAACTGAGCAACGAACAACAATATATATCCATTAAACAATCACCACCATCAAAACCATAGACATATTCATGACCTCCTCAAATTTCCTCTAGCTAACTTTATTATCATTTATTATTAATTGTGATAAGAAGACATAAGGTCTATCCTCTAAGCAAATTTTAAGTATACAATACACTACTGTTATCTCAAAGTAATATACAGTATAGTACATCTCCAGTTATCTTGCTGACTGAAATTGTGTACCCTTTAACCAACATTGCCACATTCTTTATTCCCATCATCCTATTGTCTGCTTCTATGAGTTTAACTATTTCACAGATTCCACACATAAGGAAATCATGCAGTATTTGTCTTTCTGTGTCTGGCTTATTTCTCTTAGCATAACACTCTTGAAATTCACCCACACTGTGGCAAATGTTAGGCCTTTAAAAAAAAATATTGTGCTCTTTCTATATATATACCACATTTTTTTCTTTATCTATTTTCTTTGATATATACCATTAGGTTGTTTTCATATCTTTGCTATTGTGAATGGTGCTGCAATTAAAATGGGAATGGCAGTATTGCTTTGTGATTCTAATTTCAATTCCTTTCAATAACTACCCCAAAAGTGGGATATCTAGATCACATGGTAGTTTTATTTTGAATTTTAAAAGAACTTCCATGCTGTTTTTCCTAATGGCTGTATCAATTTGTATTTCCACCAACAGTGTACCCAAGTTCCCCATTCTCCACATCCTTGTCAATGTATTATCTTTTCATTGATAAAGGTCATTCTAACAGATGTGAGATGATATCTCATTATGGTTATAGTTTGCATATCCTTGATGATTAGTGATTTTGAGTATTTTTATACATCTTTGACTTTTTGTTTTTGTTTTTCAAATTGGGGGAAGCATAGCCACTATTAGTGGTTCTAGGAAACACTGGATAGCAACATGCAAAACACTAAGATAGGACCCTTTTGCTACACAAACATAAAGATAAACTCAAAATGGATTAAAAACTTAAACATAAGGCCTAAAACTATAAAATTCTTATTACAAAAATAGAGAAAAAGATTCTTAACATTTGCCATTGCAGGCTTTTTAAATATGCCTCCAAAAGTACACATAACAAAAGCAAAAATAAGTAAGTAGAATTATGCCAAACAGCTTCTGCACAGCAAAGAAACAATCAACAAATTAAAAAGACAATCTTTTGAAATACAAAAATATTTTTGCAAACAATGTATCTGGTAAAGGGCTAATATACAAAATATATAAGGAACTCATATAATTTAATAGCAAAAAATGGCATTGAAACATGTATAATATCATATATGAAATGAATCACCAGTCCAGGTTTAATGCATGACACTGGATGCTTGGGGTTGGTACACTGGAAGGACCCAGAGGGATGGTACCAGGAGGGAGGAGGAAGGGGGTTTCAGGATGAGGAACACGTGTATACCTGTGGTGGATTCATGTTGATGTATGGCAAAACCAATACAATATTATAAAGTAATTAACCTCTAATTAAAATAAATAAATTTATATTAAAAATTTTGATTAAAATTGGATAAATAAGCTGGGTAGAGATTTTTCCAGAAAGAAATATAAATGGACACACCCACTACTTGGAATAATATCTCAGTTTTATTATATTTTAAGTTTTGTTCTCATGTTCATTGAATTGCTTCATCCTGAAATTTCAGGAGGAGCAGGTAATGTTTACTAAGTTAGTCAGTACATTAGATTTTTCCTGTAGTGTTTGATTCAAGATGAGTATGTGATCCAAATCTGTTCAATCAGGATCAACAAGATTCAGTCTCCCAACTTTTGTTTTTACGTCCAAGGAAGTGAATTATTTTTTCCTCTGGACTAGATTGTGTGAGCTAAAATTTTTAAAGCCTGCTGAGCTTAGGCTAAAAAACACAGGGCCAAGACTGAAGAAGCAGATCTATGCAATGCATCCATACCAGGAGCCCGTGTGAGAAATCCCACCTGTGACAAAGGTCATGAGGAAGGAAGCCTGACAAAACGCAAAGGCATGATCCAGCTTCAGGGGTTCCCCCTGGGTTTTCTTGAACATCTACCCCCAAAAAACCAGAGTCAGCCCGATTTTATTGTACTGTGCTTTCCACTCTTCTGACATTCGCTGGAAAAAAAGTTAGCTCAGGGCTTCAGTCTTCTGCATATGAAAGAAATGTTTGAGCTCAAACCCCGGTTGATGGCTCTCTAACTTGCCTGACAGGTTCCCCCGAAATTTTACAATTTGTGAATTGCCTACAGCCCCTCAACTGCGAGAGGCACAAAGCTTAAAGCATCTTAAAGATACAGAGCCTTTTCCAAAGAGCTAAAAATTATATTGGTGAGGGGTTTTCACTGTTGATTCAATGACTGCTGCCAGGCCTCCATATTCTTTATCTTTTAGGCATCTGGGAGTATATTAACGAATGTAATCGGGACGCAGAAATAGGAATATAGTAGTTTTGATGTTAGCAACACTAGACTTTTGATTTAATTACTTTTCTCTTTGTTATAAATCACTGTACTCCTTTTACTTGTTATAAATTGTTATATCCTTGCTATGTAAGAATGTAACTTTATTTAGTGCTTTCTGAAAGTGGCACCAGACTTTGGGAAGAACAACATTTTTAAGACAAATAAGTCTTCTGGTTGACAGACTCGTATCAGCCCGTAAAATGTTAATTGGCCTTCTGGCCAGAAGATGATGCAAATCACTGAAGACTTGTGTATACAACTAAGTGTGCAGAGAAAAAGTCTGGTCTCATAAGACTCAGGGCTGCTGACACTGCATAATTTTGTATTACCCATTGATCTCTATGTACAATCAAAAAGTATAAAAAGCCTTCTGAATAATAAAGGATGGACCAGTTTCTCGAACTAGTTTCTTGGAAATCTGGCTCCTCCCGTGTCAGATCTCTCTCTCTCTTTCTCCCTCTCCCTCCCTCTCCTTTTCTGGCTGAATTCCCATCTGGATCGGGGAGTCTTGCCACGTCTACTTACTTGCCCTGGCTTTTAAGTCCCATGAGAGAGGGAGCCCAAGGCGGGGCACGCTCCACTATTCAAACGAGCGCCAGTGGCCTAATGTAGATGGTGCAAACTTCTTGTCCTGAAGTTTTATTGGCTTTCCCTGTAAACCAAGTTATTTGAAGTTTTATTGTCTTTCCCTGTAAACCAAGTTATTTAGCATCTTTTCTCCACTAAATTTTCCTACTACACTATTCTTTCCTAAACTCTCTTTTATATTTCTAAATAAATAAGTTTTTCCTTGCCACGCCATCTCCACTTTGAATTACCCTGGATCCACCAGGGCTGGACTCCAGCACATCCAGATAATTAATGACTGTTTGAACTCTGTATCAAATGTTGTACCAGAACCACAGTAGCACTGAACTTTTCAAGCTGGCATAAACCACATTATATTTTTTGTTAATGCCAGTTTGAGTTAGATTATCTTTTATTTGCATCCCAAAGAATCTTAAATTATAAGACCTGATTGCATTCCATGACAGACTGAAGATGACTTAGAGTATGTCCTATTAAGGCAAGCATTACTGTGTAACAATATAAAAAATTAGAACAAAGGCAAATAATGATATCGTAATAAGGTAAATTTGGGAGGAACCATTCCATAGAAATGTATATAGTGAACAAACATATGTATTAAATTTAATCTTAAAATTAAACAGCAAGGTTCACACTAGCTAATTCAAAACATACATAATTGAGTCTTATTGTTTTCAGATATAAAACATCTAAAAACTGTGATTTCCAATAGTACTTCAAATAGAAGTACTGATCATATTGATTAAATCATAAATAATAATTGGGTATCCAGGCAGAATAAAAGATCTACAAAACAACATGACCACATCACACATTTAAATATCAGCCTAATAACCTAAATGAAAAGTGTAAGTTTATCTACTCTCAGCCCACTCAGATCTCTGGTTTCTATGAACCATCACTATGGATTTGAGAGTGGATTCTCTATTTTGTACAACCTTCTGACTTTCCTGAAAGTAAGCTCTGCTTGCTTTCAAAGCCAAACATTCTTGAGGTCATCATTTTGTCATAGGCCCCTGATTTGGGGCTCAGCTTAGACTACTTACTTCTTATGGAGAATCTCTGTGATTGTAATAATAATCTGTCTGTGAGTTGCCCACTCAGGTCATCAGTTATGACTCTTCTTGTGGCTGTAGTTCCTCCTTTATATCTTTAGTTGTAGAAGATCTTTTCTGCTAGCTTTCCAGCCTTTCTCATCAATAGTTGTAACTGATGAGGTTATAAATACTGTAATTTTGTTGTGTTCATAGAAGGGGTTAAGTTCAGAGTCTTCCTACTCCACCATCTTGTCCAATCCACTCATAATGACTTTCCAATAAAAACGATTCAGGTTGCTTTAAGTCTTTCTATCTTTCTTTTTTGACACAAGAGATTTATTTGTCTATCAAATTGAAGTTCATCCAGGACACTTTCATGAATATAACTTTGCCAACTTATCAACTCACATATATCATTTTGGGAAATGAGTACCATAAGAAACTTTTCAGAGCAGTCTTCCCTTCCGTATTCTTCAATGTGTAAGTAAGTTATTTGAGTAGAGAGGTGATCACTGTATAGGTTGCTGCCACAAGCCAGTGTATGAGGAGTACAGGGGTGCGAACCTCAATAGATAAATGAAGCACAGCAAGAGTGGACAATGACCACTGTGAGGTGGGAGGACCAGGTGGTAAAGCCTTTATACCTCCTTATAGAGAGATCTTGAGGGTGGTGGAAACAATGAAGACATAGAGATGAAGATCAGCACTAAGGGAACCAGCAACAACAGAATGCTGAGAAAGAAGATAACCATCTCCTTCAGGTTGGTGTCTGTGCAGCCCAGTTTTATGACTGGGGAAATGAAACAGAAGAGGTGGTTGATCTGACTGGAGACACAGAAGGGAACACTAAACACCAAGGTGTTGACAACCACAGAGGTCAGGAAACCACAGAAGCTTGAGGCTGAAACCAGCATGCAGGTGGCAAAGCTTGCAATGAGTATGTAGTTGAGAAGGTTGCAGATGGCAGTATAGTGATCATAGCCCATCACAGCATCTAGAAAGCAGTTGGTACATGCCAAGCCCCAAAAGAAATAAACAGGGAAGTAACTATATTCTGAGAAAGAAAATAGTATTATGGAAACAGCTCGTAAGCATTTTGGAATAATGAGCAAGATGTAACAGGTTTCAGAGCATGAGAAGATAAAGAAAAGGAAGTACTTAGAAATGTACAATGCCTGGTCCGAATGAATGACAGCCATGGTGATGGCACTGGGCATTACAGTGGTCATGTAGGCCAGGGGGAAAAGAAGATGAGAAGGATCTGCAGATGTCCCAGCTTTGAGAAGCCTATAACGATGGACTTGGAAGCCTACAAGAACGGACTTGGTGGTTGTATTCTGGTTCTACCTCATCAATAGGCACTGGGAATCAAACTCAGACATCCTTACATCCAGAACAGAAAGCATATGACAAAAGTGAGGTGCTTCAATGGAAACTGCAAGTGCATTTCTATACAAAGCTAATGATACTGATATGAAAACAATTAGTAACAAGTTAAGCACACTAATAAAGGAAGGAGGGGAAAGCAGTAGGCATGAGAAGCAGTGACATAAATTTTAAAATATTCCAACTTAATAATATCTGAATAAGTTTATTTCCATAATTGTTCTCATTCTTTGTATTATGATTTGCACGGATGATTCATACAAAGCACATTAAATCAATAAGTGATTTTAAGCTCATCTCATCCAATCCTGCCATTTTATGGAATAGAAAATGATTTACTTAATTGACATGTTAACCCAAAGCTAATGAAAGGAGTAAAATAATGAACTTGGAGAGGAATCAATCAAATACAGACTAAGGAAAAAGACATAAGAATCAATAAAACAAAAGCTTTTTAAAAAATTAAATTGACAAAGTATTAGCTAAATTGACCATATACATGGACATCAACAGATTGATTATATTCTTTGCAGACAAGATGGAGAAGCTCTATACAGTCAGCAAAAACAAGACTGGGAGCTGAGTGTGGCTCAGATTATGAACTCCTTATTGCCAAATTCAGACTTAAAGTGAAGAAAATAAGGAAAACCACTAGACCACTCACTCAGTTGTGTTCGACTCTTTGCGACCCCATGGACTGGAGCCTGTCAGTCTCCTCATCCATGGAATTTTCCAGGCAAGAATACTGGAGTGCATTGCCATTTCCTTCTCTAGGGCATCTTCCCAACCCAGGGATCGAACACTGGCCTCCCACATCATGGGCAGACGCTTTACAATCTGAGCCACCTGGGAAGCCACTAGGTCAGGCCATTCGGGTATGACCTAAATAAAATCCCTTATGATTATACAGTGGCAATGAGAAACAGATTTTAGGGCCTAGATCTGATAAAGTGCCTGATAAACTATGAATGGAGCTTCACGACATTATACAGGAGACAGGGATCAAGACCATCTCCATGGAAAATAAATGCAAGAAATCAAAATGGTGTCTGGGGAGGCCTTACAAATAGCTGTGAAAAGAAGAGAAGTGAAGCAAAGGAGGAAAGGAAAGATATAAGCATCTGAAATCAGAGTTCCAAACAATAGCAAGGAGAGATAAGAAAGCCTTCCTCAGTGATCAATGCAAAGAAATAGAGGAAAAGAACAGAATGAGAAAGACTAGAGATCTCTTCAAGAAAATTAGAGATACCAAGGGAACATTTCATGCAAAGATGGGCTCGATAAAGGACAGAAATGGTCTGGACCTAACAGAAGCAGAAGATATTAAGAAGAGGTGATAAGAATACACAAAAGAACTGTACAAAAAATATCTTCATGACCAAGATAATCACGATGGTGTGATCACTCACCTAGAGCCAGACATCTTGGAATGCGAAGTCAAATGGCCCTTAGAAAGCATATCTACAAACAAAGCTAGTGGAGGTAAAGGAATTCCAGTAGAACTATTTCAAATCCTAGAAGAAGATGCAGTGAAAGTGCTGCACTCAATATGCCAGCAAATTTGGAAAACTCAGCAGTGGCCACAGGACTGGAAAAGGTCAGTTTTCATTCCAATCCCAAAGAAAGGCAATGCCAAAGAATGCTCAAAC
>SJYC01057799.1:0-21695 GCA_006408675.1 Madoqua kirkii
TATATATATATATATATATACACTACCAGTATATACAGACATATATGGTATGTGTGTGAGTTAGTTGCTCAGTTGTGTCCAACTCTGTGACCCCATGAACTGCAACCTGCTAGGCTCCTATGTACATGAAATTATCCAGGCAAAAATACTGGAGTGGATTGACATTCACTTCTCCAGAGGATCTTCCTGACCCAGGAATCAAACCTAGGTATCCTGCATTGTGGGCAGATTCTTTACCATCTGAGCCACCAATTTATATTGTAAATAGAGGGAATATAGCCAATATTTTACAATAATCATAAAGGGAGTATAATCCATGAAAAAATTAAATCACTATGTTATATACTTGAAACTAACCTAATATCATCTGTGTTTCAATTTAAAAAGTGCTGTTTAGGGAACAAAAGGTGATATTCTGAGTTAGGAAGTAGAAACTGGCAGACTCTAGAGATCAAAGTTTGTAAACCACTATGCCATATATAATTTGTTGATTTAAGTAGTCATTTGGCCTTCCCAGATTCAGTGGAAAGGTATAGACTGCTAATGAATTTTTCCACTAAAGGATTTCCTGAAAATCTAGCCATGGTCACAATCTATGACATAACTGAAGGACAGTCAAGTCACTAAATCCTAGTCATCAAATTCTTATTTAATATCTTGGAATTTCCTTCTCCTTTTCCATCTCTGTACCATCTCTGATGTAACATAAAAAATTGGGTCACATGAGCCCTTAAGAGAGACATCTTTGAGCATCTAATACAATATTTTCCCATTTCTAGCCCAGAGTATATGAACTCACTGGCAGAGGGAATAAATATGCAGTATGAAATTAGAAGGTAATCCTACTAAGGGAGAAGTCTCGGCTAACACCTGTAACAGGGCACTGTGACATTTTAGTCTACAACCCAAATGTTCTTTCTTTCTTTATTGAACAAATATCAATCATGGTCACATTATATCCAGGAAAAATTTGTTTTCCTATGTGCCTGAAAGACTTATGTTGCCTCTGATATTCTAATATTATGGTCTCCATTCTTTGTGTCTTTCTTCCCCTTCTAACTTTCAGAAAGGAGACTATGAAGTGAATATTTTTTGCCAGCTGGAGTACAAAAATTTAGCCATTAGGTAGGGATACTCACAGGAAGTAGTTCTACTATGCTTGTTTTAACAAATAAGACCAAGAACATTTTAACGCTCTAATAAGTCCACAGAGAATTTATATGAGGTAACCAATTAATGCCACAATGTGTAGAAAGGGCCTTGTCTTTGACAGACTAATTCTCACAGTGTATTACTATAGTTTTACTTGCTAACTGGGGATATTATGGACAAGTATTGGACAGAATGTGGTAATTAGCTCCTTATGGAGATAGAGATCTCAATAACAAGGCATTGAGGTCTTCCTGATGTAAAAAGGAAAGACCATTGTCATATTCACTGGGGACACACCTAAACTATCCAGGGCACAGGTGGAATTTCTGTGTTGAGCAATGTATATAGCTCTCTTATACTGGTCTAGAGTTTGTAGATAATTGAAGAAGAGCCCTGGGACATTATGCTGGGGGAGATAATTTTGGCAAATTTCACTAGAAAGTTTAATAGAAGATTCCAAAATGTGTCTAAGAGTAAAGACATCAGCATGTCACTGGGCATTAAATTCTCATTTGAAACAATATAAACATTTAATTTTATTTAGGGACTTTTATTTTCTTATTGAGAAGAGCAGTGACAATGTTGTCATTTATTTTTATGTCAAACTTTTTAAACAGTAGGGTTTTTCATGGAGCTACTGATCTGTTTCTCCCTAGTTGTTAGTATTGGAAAATAGAAAAACTTGTCAAATTATCAGTGGGGCAATTGGATGCTGAAAAATGTAAGCATAAAAGTAAAGACCACAGTAAGAAGAAGGTAAGGCTGCAGGATCAGTTTTGAATTTTTTCATGAAATTTTTCATATTTCATGCAATATAAGAAAGAAAGATGACAAATTTAAATGGAACATATGGAAACACAAAATAATTTTACCTAGGAGGCACATGATGGTACAAAGGGGGCCAAACTGCTATAAAGTAAGCTGAGATCATTATTATCAATAATTCATTAATGAACTATTTATTTATCAAGTCTTTGTATTTCACATATTCCATATATTTAAATATAGATTATGTTTTGATGATACAGAAGGCAAATGTTGTGGAATTCATCACTGAGGTTGTCTAGTCTATTGGAGAGACAATCAGAAGAAACTAAAGACATATGAAACAACCTCTAAATATACTAAGCTTTAGATACACTGGAAACAATAAATTCTCCCTAGACAGATCAGAGAAAGTTCAATAACTGGTGCCTGTAAAAAGCATGAAGAATGAGTGGGCCACAGATGAAAATTAAGATATTCAAGGCTGAGGTTTCCCTCTTTCCCTTTCTATGAAGTCTTGAAATATAAAAGCATGTGTGGAAAACTGTGTGCATTTTAATGCAAGTTCTATGCTATTAAGATTTAGATTGCAAATGTTGATAGAGGGTAAAATTAGTTTCCTTTTTAATCAACTTAAGAAATTGGCTTTTCTGTGTAGGTGATGATACAAAATAATGAAAAATCAGCTTTCTTTTTCTACTTTTCAAGAAGGCAGTTTAATTATCCTGTATGTTCCACATCTTTTCATTTTTTTCCCCAGGTTTCTTTGAACACAAAATACCCCCTTTCCAAATTAAAAAGGAAAGAAAAGAAAAGAAAACAAAAACAAAAATCCAGCAATACCACTTGTTTGCTTGCATATCCCAAGGACTGTGGCAGCAGCCTCTCTATGCTTCTTTTGTTAAATATATAATGTAATGTAGTGATCTAAGGGCCTTCATTTTCTTTCCTATCCAAGTCTGCACGACCAAATTCAAAATAAATTCCCTAACTCATTTCAACTGTCATCTCTCTGCCATGCAGCTATCTCAGATCCCAGACTCTGTAAGTAGCAAAACGCCACCCGCCCCTACAGAATCCCAATATTCATTTCATGGTGCTTCATGTTCTACTTTGTGTAAATGTCTCATCCCCAATAGACTATAAGCTACTTGTAATCAAGGAACTTGTCACTTCTTTTATTTACCCACTGTTCTTAGGATAATACCTGACATGTTACAGAAACTCCATAAATATTTGTCAAATGAATAAATCAATAGCTATATTTAAAGAATTTTTCCTATTTACCAATATCAATATATTATACAATATCCCAGACTGGGTTAAGTACAGCCAACATTTTCCAAAGTAAATTTCTTTTCCAATGTCAGCTGCCGCACAACTTCTGAGGATGAGTTTGAAAAATTATGTGATATGTTGAAGCAATTGGTGGGGAGGGTCATGGAATAACCATTGAATAATGTGGATTTTCTTTCTTTTCAGAAGCTCTGTCTTTCTTTGGATAGCTAGCCACTGTTCTTTCTGAGGATGATCTCATAAAAGAGAAAATACTTAAAGAAAGAAGACCAGGAAGTTGGACAGGCAGAGATTATATCCCAGGAGGAATAATACAGGAGTATTTGTTCTGGTCAAAAGCATAGTGTGTACTTCTTGTTTATAAAGTTTACAGATAAGGCTTCCATGGTGGTCAATGCAGGAGATCTGAGCTTGATGCCTAGGTTGAGAAGTTCCCCTGGAGAAAGAAATGGCAACGCATTGCCAGTATACTTGCATGGGAAATCCCATGGATGGAGGAACCTGGTGAACTACAGTCCATGTGGTTGCAAAAGAGACAAGACTTAATGGCTAAAACCAACAAAAACAAACAACAGATGAGGTAATTAAAAAGTTCCATTTAAAAATTTTACTAGACCTTTGTCTAAGCAAAAGAACAAAAAACTTAGACATTTTGCTGTTTGTAGAGTACTTTGAGATCAATTATTGTTGTTTAGTCGCTAAGGAGCTTCTGACTCTCTTGTGACCCCATGGACTATAGCCTGCTAGACTCCTCTGTCCATGGGATTTCCCAGGCAAAAATACTGGAGTGGATTGACCAATAATAAAGCACTATTAAAATTAAGTTTAATTAGTGAGAAAATGGAGAAAACTTTCCAATAATCAGGAAGAAAATGGGAAAGCAGAACTTCCAGTTTTACTGAAATATGATTGACATACAACACTATATAAGTGTAAGGTATATGGCATAATAATCTGATTTATATACATCTTTAAATGATTATCACAAGCTTAATGAATGTTCAACATCTCAAATAGGTAAAATCTTAAAGAACTAGAGGAAAATATTAATAATTATATATTTTTCTTGTGATGAGAACTCTTAGGGTTTAATTTTTTGTGTGTGAAAGCTCAGTTGATTAGTTGTGTTTGACTCTTTGTGATCCCATGGGCAGTAGCCCACCAGGCTCTGCAGTCCATGGAATTCCCCAGGCAAGAATACTGTAGTAGATTGCCATTTCCTGTTTTAGGGATCTTCCCTGACCCAGAGATGGAATGTGCATCTCCTGCATTGACAGATGGATTCTTTACCATTGCACTACCTAGGAAGCTTATTGACTCTCTTAATAACATCATATGTAACATACAGCAGAATTAATTATAGTTTGGGGGATGACAGCAATTTTTAATGAAGTATTTGTCTCTGCACTTAGAGAACACTTTTAGAGAGATTTTTCATCATGAAATGTTGAAGCAGAAGGTTAACATTGTATGCTAGATTAACAGCAAAGGAACAAGTTTGGAAAATCCCTGAAATCAAATGACATCTACCTGGGAGTTTTCCAAAATAATTTAGAAGAGAAACTAGCGTTATTGTTATTGGTCACTTTGTTTCTTTAACAAGTTTTCGAGGACTAATATATACTAGAGAGTATGTCACGTGTGAGTATGCAATTTCTGTCTCTGGTAAGTTATAATGTGTGGAATCAGAGATAAGCTTAAAGTACTAATGGCAAAGCCAGTACAATTTTAATGGCTGCTAAAGGTGCCCAGATAATACAGAAAAATTAAGTTGTAGGAAGTATCAGTGAGTACATGCCACTTTGAGAATTTAAATAAGATTGCACAATTAAAAGAAGAAGAATAAAATGACAATAAATATGCACTTCTCTGGTGGCTTAGATGATAGTCTTCCTGCAGTGCATGAGACCCAAGTTCAATCCCTGGGTTAGGAAGATCCCCTGGAGAAGGAAATGGCAACCCACTCCAGTACTCTTGCCTGGGAAATTCCATGGATGGAGGAGCCAGGTAGCTACAGTCCATGGGGTAGGGAAGAGTCAGACATGACTGACCAACTTCACTTCAAATATGCACTATTTCCAGATGTAGAGGATAGTATGTAAAAGGAAATGATAGTTCAACTTTTCTCTATGCTAAAGTTCATTTGAAGGAATATGTATATTGACAGTTATGAGAGGAAAAGTATGTTTGGAAACAGTATGAAAGACAGAATATAATTACTTTGACTTTATAAATAATTGAAGACCATTTAGTTTTGAGAATAGGGTAGAATTTGCCCTATAAAAAGACAACTCTACTGCTATTATGAAGGTGATAGAATGGAAAGACGACTCCTTGGAGTCCATCCAATTAAAAAAAAAAACGCTCTTGTAATAATGCAGGTTAAGAGTTAATTTCTGGAAAAATGGGGGAAAATGTATCATAGAAGTGTTACACACACACAAACACACACAAAGAAACTGATCTGATGTGGAGGATGACAAGTTTCGTGTGTCTAAATATGCCCCAGAAGTATGCAGCCTGGATGCCTAAGCAGCTTTGGAAACTTCTTATTAAGATACAGAACTCAGGTAAAGGAACAGATTTGGGTGATAGGTTGGAGAGGATAAGAATATTTCAAATAAAAATATGTAATCTAGTACCAGCAATAAGAACTGTGTCAGAGTCATCAGGGAAAGTATCTGAGCCTCCTGCTTAAGAATTAGGAGATGGAGCCTGGGAACAACAGTCTGTTGGGTTTCCAAGTCAAGTATATCAAGAATAAGATATATAACCAAGTGGGAAAACAGAGAATGCTGAAAACACACACACACACACACACACACACACACACACACACACACACACACAAAACTAATGCTAGAGTCTGTAGAGGAACCACACACTAATTCTAAAATAGAAGCTGTAGTTGTAAGCCAAATTAATTTCAACAAATGACTGCATGGAAACGGGGTATGTTGTTAGTAATGAAAGAGAATTCTGTGTTTTAAGGACAAGCAACGAAAGGACAAATCAACGATTCCTGATTGACCTAGATGAAGAAACTATTAAAATCATGCGGAATGTAGATCTTCATACATTGGTGGTATTCCTCATGGAATATATGTATCAGTAATATGGATAAAATTATGACCACTTAAAATCACAATTAGTGTAGATAAAAGTTTTTTTGAGGGTTAGATTATCAACAAACTAAGCAGAGATTGATTATATACGTCTACAAGCAGGGACTATATTTCTTAGGTATTTCTTAGGTGGCAGAAGAATAGACTTTCTCTGAGCAAATGTCTGTCCATTTCATTTGAACACTTGTCCCCAAATTCTCTGCTAAAATCATTGGCAGAAAATTAGCAATGTGGGCACATATTAATTTGGATAAATTTTGCTTAGTTTATTGTAAAATGTTTTATTATTTTATCTTGGTTTCCTTTTTTCTTTCCCATACCTGTTGTTTCTCTTTCATACCAGACTGGTGACTTTATGAAGGTTAAATCTCCCTGACTTCTTAGTTTCAAAGGACTCTGGACTCGATCATATTGACTTTATTCCATGGGATCAACTCTCCATGGCTAATTCCTCCTGTGTTACTGAGTTCTTCCTTCTGGGTTTCTCCAGTCTTGGGAAATTGCAACTTATCCTCTTTGTGGTCTTTCTCTGCCTCTATTTGATCATCTTGAGTGGAAACATCACCATCATCTCAGTCATCTGCCTGGATCACAGCCTCCACACACCCATGTACTTCTTTCTATGTGTCCTTTCTACCTCTGAAACTTTCTATACAATTGTCATTCTGCCAAAGATGCTTATCAATCTTCTCTCTGTGCTCAGGACACTGTCCTTTGTGAGCTGTGCTTCACAGATGTACTTCTTTCTTGGTTTTGCTGTCACCAATTGCCTGCTTCTGGGAGTGATGGGCTATGATCGTTATGCTGCTATCTGTCAGCCTTTGCATTACACCATTCTCATGAGCTGGAGAGTTTGTGGGCAACTGGCAGTGACTTGTATTGTCAGTGGTTTCCTAATATCTCTATTGGGAACAACTTTGGTCTTTAGCCTCCCTTTCTGTGGCTCCAACAAGGTCAACCATTATTTTTGTGACATTTCACCAGTCATCCACCTCGCTTATGCTGAAACCTACATTAATGAACTGGTCATCTTCATTGGTGGGGTCTTGGTCCTCATTGTGCCCTTGATCTTCATCTTCATCTCTTATGGATTTATCGCCTCTGCTATCCTGAAGATCTCATCAGTTGAAGGCAAACGAAAAGCATTCTCCACCTGTGCCTCTCATCTCATTGTGGTTATTGTCCACTATGGCTGTGCTTCCTTTGTCTACCTGCGACCCTCAGCCAAACATATTAATACATCAGGCAAAGACAGGCTGGTGACAGTGACCTATACCATCATTACCCCACTGTTGAACCCTGTGGTATACAGCCTCAGGAACAAAGATGTACAGCTGGCTATTAGGAAAATGATTGAGAAGGCTAGGTTAAGATTTTATAATTATGTTAAGACTTAATAATTAATTTCTCTTTCAATAGCACACACACATTTGTGTCAAATGTCTCACTAGTGTTTAAGTCATGAAAGTTTCTAGTCTATAATTCTGTGGCCTTGGATGAGTTTTTTGACACTGTGAGGCTGTAGTGTTCTCATGTAAAACAGACTTAGTGGTATGTTCATCTCAAGTATGTTTGCCAAATTAAGGGCAAACGTTTCCTTATCAAGGCAACTGTCACTAAAAGACAACTCTCTTACTCCTACACTTCCTCCAGAGATAGTTCTCAAAAGGATCTTAACAGCCATTATCTCTTATATGTTTGGCTTGCTAGCCACAAATCTCTGATTGTCCCTTTTGTTTAAGATTATGCCCAGCTGAAAATGAGTTGCTGAGGCCTGAATATAGTGTGGATATAGGAGGAACACATGATGGGGAGAAATTTTACTGTACTAGTAATTAGAAAACTATTTAGGTCATGGCTTTAAGAAAACTATGGTTGTTCTCCAAATCTAAACTTTGTATATAGAATATAGGGATAACATAATTTTCCTTTTATACTTTTCAGGGTTTTTGTTTGTATCTAATGGATACGATGAATGTAAGCATAAGTAAAATGCAAAGCTGGATAGAATTTGAAACTCTTAAGACTTAAGAGTCAGTTTAAGACTTTAAGTCTTAAGACTTAAAGTCAATTTAAGACTTTACACATCACTGTATGACCTTCTATTTCCTTCAGATTCTCCACAAATTATATTTTTAGGTGTCTTTTCTGACCAGCCATTTGAACTACTCTTTATATAACATAGGGAATGTGCTACATCAAAAATACATCTACGTGTGAAACAACTCCTTCAGTACACTTTCTGCCAATTGGCAGAAGACTCCAGACTTCCAAAAAGGCAAACTAATCTCCACAGAATGAAGTAGGGCAAAATATATGGGAAAATAAAGAGACAATGGATTTGGAACAAGCACCTGTGCCTTGAAGAGGGCTCCATGAAGGAGGAGAGTTTCCTCACATTTGGAAACCCTTGGCTGAGTGGGGAAAGAGGACATTCTGGAACCTCTGAGGAGAATACAGCAACAGGTGCTCAGAAGGCAAAATGGAGATAATTCATGTCAGGGATTGTCGTTGACCAGCACTTTCCAGTTGAGATGCCTTTTGCCAGCCTGTCATGGCAAACAGGGATTGGGTGCTGAGGCTCGGGGCTTCAGGGGTTGGTCTTCAGGGAGAGGACTTCAGGGGTTGACTGGCATGAAGATTTTCTGAGGGGGCTAATTTAATACAGCTGAAGGAGTCCAGAGAAGAGCCTGAGCTTGCCTAAGAGGCAAGAGATTATATCACAGGGACCCTGTCCCTTCACACACTCACAGGTCAAAGGACCCTGCCTTTGCAAGTGCCATAGGTGGGATGAACCACGGTGTGGACTGCAACCTCAGAGGTAGACTGCAAAAGCTACAATGAGTGCCAGAGGTGGGACTACCTGTGATTGAAGTTTGAGATACCAAAGGGGTAAATGCAGGTCAGCTGGTCACTGCCAAAGCCAGGGCAAGTTCCAGAGGTGGGGGAAAAAATGGCTCTGTGGTTCCAATCCCAGAAGTAGCAACTGCCACCAAGCCATTAGCAGGCACAGGTCATGCTCCACACATTCCTGGGAACCTATGCAGCTTGGCTCTTTTGAGGAAGACACAATCTGGTGCCAACTTCCCTGGGGGAGGACACAAACCAACTTGAACTGTAGCAACTTCCCACAGGCCTTGGCTGCAGCAGGCACCATATGCGCATTCCCATTGTGTCTAATGTATCCCTTCCTCTCCTCAGGCTGAAGGAACAAATAAGCCCTCATAAGCTGTCACTTTCACCTTTCTTGTCTAGGTAGGGAGCAGACATTTGAGGGAGGCCTACGAGCAGAGGGAGGGTGAAAAATCAAAGCTGGTCACACAGCCCGTGGGTGAAAAGGGTAAATTGCTTCTGCAGCTAAAGGTACAGAAAATTTACCCTTCAATTAGCCTGACACTGTGGACTTTGGGAACAACTGTGGACTTTGGAAACAAGTACAAGCTGGAGTAAGGCTGGAGTCTGAGCTAACCTCATGAAATCCACAGCAGGTTCAGAAACCTTCCTAGAAATACTAGAGAACTTCCTGAGTAGGCAGATTGGCTCATGCTCTATGTGTGGTTAGGAAAATGGAGGACACAGAAGAATATTCTTCTCACTACCACTCTCTCTCTCTATTTTTATGCTTTCTTTTCTTTTTTTAATGTTGTTCTATTGTTCTTTTTTTATTATTCTATTCATTTTTACTTTTAACTTACTTTTTCCTTTATAAAAAGATTTTATTTTTACAAAATTTTTTTTACTTTTCCTTCCTATTTTTATAGTACTCTTTAGTTATATTGCATTTTCCCATGTTTTTGATTTTGTATTTTTGCTAGACTAGTTTTTAGTATTCACTTTTACTTATAGGTTTGATTATTGGCTTGATTGTTCTTTTCTTCTCTGGTTTCTGTTTTTATTCTTTTTCCTCTCATTTCAGTTTTGTGAGTGTATGAATCTCTTTGGGTGTTCTTTTATGATGAGTGTTGCTTTCACCATTTGATTTGGAGTTTTATCTGTTTGTTCTTTTTTGTTTTGTTTGTTTACATGACTCCCCCCCCCCCACCTCCTATATATCTTTGTTTTTAATCTTCTGTGCTGGGTGGCTTGTGGAGTCTAACTGGTAGAGTAAGGCGTTGGCCCTAACCTCTGAGGTGGAAGACCGAGTCCAGGACATTGGACCACTGTGTAACCCCCAACACGATGGAACATTAATTGGTGAGAACTCTTCCAAAGGTCTCTATCTCAAAACTAAGACCAGGCCCCATCCAGAGGCCAGAAAGCTCCAGTGCTATGCCCCTCATGCCAAACCATCAGTAAAATAGGAACACAATCTTTCTCAGTAGTAGAAACTCTGTCCAAAGTCATACAAAATCTACAGACATTCCAAAACAAACCACTGGATGTAGCAATATCCTTCAGAGAGACAAGATTCAGCTCCACCCACCAGAACACAGACACCAGTTCTTCCCAACCAGAAAACATTCAAAAGGTACTGGTCCAACCCCAACCACAAGGGGCAGACACCGTTATTAAGAGGAACTATGGCCTTCCAGTCTGCAGATAGAGGGCCTCAAATACAGTAACTTAGGTAAAATGAAAAGACAGAGAAACTAGCAGCAGATGAAAGAATATAGTAAAAGTCCACAAGACCAAATAAGTGAAGAAGACAGGGGCAGTTTACCTAAGAAAGAACTCAGAATAATGATAGTAAAGATGATCCAAAATCTTGGAAACAAAATGAAGGTACAGATAAATAGAATGAAGGCAAAGATTAAAAAGATACAAAAATGTTTAACAGGGACCTAGAAAAAAAGAGAAAATAGACAATCAGCAATGAATAATACAATAACTGAGATAAAAATACAGTAGAGAGAAGCAATAGCAGAATAACTGAGACAGAAGAATGGGTACCTGAGCTGCAAGATAGAATGGTGGAAACAACTGAAACAGAGAAAAAAAAAAAAAGAATGAAAGGAAATTAGAACTATCTCAGAGATATCTGGAGAATTCTCTGGACAGAGGAGCTGGTGGGCTATACTCCATGGGACCACAAAGAGGCACAATTGAGCAACTAACACTGGAACAACGTTAAGTACTCCAACATTCAAATTATAGTGATCTCAGAAGAATAAAGGAAAATAAAGGGTATAAAAAATTATTTGACGAGATTATAGCTGAAATTTTTTCTAACATAGGAAAGGAAATAGCTACTCAGCTCCAGGAAGCCCAAGAGTTTCATACAGGATAAACCCAAGGGGAAACATGACAAGACATGTATTAACCAAACTAACAAAAATTAAAACCAAAGGAAAAATGTTTAAAACAGCAAGGGAAAAGCAACAAATATCATGTAAGGAGATCCCCATAGGGCTAACAGCTGATCTTTCAACAGAAACTGGAGTCCAGAAAGGAGTAGAAGGATATACTTAAAGTGATGAAAAAAAAAAACAAAAAAACAAAACCTACAACCAAGATTCTGTTAATCAGCAGGGACATCCTACAGATTCAAAGGAGAAATCAAAAGCTTTCAGTTCAGTTCAGTTCATTTGCTCAGTCGTGTCTGACTCTTTGTGACCCCATGAATTGCAGAACGCCAGGATAAGCAAAAGCTAAGAGAACTTAGCACCACAAAACCAACACTACAACACAGGCAAAAGTAACTTCTCTAGATAGGAAACACAAAAGGAAAAAAAAAAAAAAAGACTTACAAAAACAAAGCCAAAATGATAAAGTAAATGGTAACAGGATTGTACATAGCAATCAGTTCAGTTCAGTTCAGTCGTTCAGTATTGTCCAGCTTATTGCGACCCCATGGACTGCAGCATGCCAGGCCTCCCTGTCCATCACCAACTCCCAGAGCTAACTCAAATTCATGTCCATTAGTCAGTGATACCATCCAACCATCTCATCCTCTGTTGTCCCCTTCTCCTCTCACCTTCAATCTTTCCCAGCAACAGGGTCTTTTCAAATGAGTCAGCTCTTCTCATCAAGTGGCCAAAATACTGGAGTTTCAGCTTTAGCATTAGTCCTTCCAATGAACACCCAGGACTGATCACCTCTCCTTTAGGTTGGATCTCCTTGCAGTCCAAGAGACTCTCAAGACTCTTCTCCAACACCACTGTTCAAAAGCATCAATTCTAGACTAGACGGACCTTTGTTGGCAAAGTAATATCGCTGCTTTTAATATGCTGTCTAGATTGGTCATAACTTTTTTCGAGAAAGTAAGCATCTTTTCATTTCGTGGCTGCAAGCACCATCTTCAGTGATTTTGGAGCTATAAAAAAAAAAAAAAGTCTGCCACTGTTTGCACTGTTTCTCCGTCTATTTGCCATGAAGTGATGGGACTGAATGCCATGATCTTAGTTTTCTGAATGTTGAGCTTTAAGCCAACATTTTGATTCTCCTCTTTCACTTTCATCAAAAGGCTCTTTAGGTTTTCACTTTCTGCCACTAAGAGTGGTGTCATCTGCATATCTAAGGATATTGATATTTCTCCCAGCAATCTTGATTCCAGCTTGTGCTTGCTCCAGCCCAGAATTTCTCATGATGTATTCTGCATATAAGTTAAATAATCAAGGTAACAATATATAGCCTTGATGTACTCCTTTCTTATTTGGAATCACTCTGTTGTTCCATGTCCAGTTCTAACTGTTGCTTCCTAACTTGCATACAGATTTCTCAAGAGGCAGGTCAGGTGGTCTAGTATGGCCATCTCTCTCAGAATTTTCCACAATTTATTATGATCCACACAGTCAAAAGCTTTGGCATAGTCAATAAAGCAGAAATAGATGTTTTTCTGGAACTCTCTTGCTTTTTCCATGATCCAGTGGATGTTGGCAATTTGATCTCTGGTTCCTCTACCTTTTCTAAACCCAGATTGAACATCAGGGAGTTCACGATTCACGTATTGCTGAGGCCTGGCTTGGAGAATTTTGAGGATTAATTTGCTAACACGTGAGATGAGTGAAATTGTGTAGTAGTTTGCCAATTCTTTGGCATTTCCTTTCTTAGGGTTTGAAATGAAAACTGACATTTTCCAGTCCTGTGGCCACTCCTGAGTTTTCCAAATGTGCTGGCATATTGATTCCAGCACTTTCACTGCATCATCCTTTAGGATTTGAAATGGTTCAACTGGAATTTCTTCACCTTCACTAGCTTTGTTCGTAGTGATGCTTTCTAAGGCCCACTTGACATTGCATTCAAGAATGTCTGGCTCTAGGTGAGTGATGACACCATCGTGATTATCTAGGTTATAAAGATCTTTTTTGTACAGTTCTTTTTTTTTTTATTTTTTTTTTTATTAAATTTTTATTTTTTGTTAATGCTTCTGTGTCTTCCTGCAACCTCTTTTTAATATCTTCTGCTTTTGTTAGGTCCATACCATTTCTGTCCTTCATTGAGTTCATCTTTTCATGAAATGTTCTCTTGGTATCTCTAATTTTCTTCAAGGGATCTCTAGTCCTCCCCATTCTATTGTTTTCCTCTATTTCCTTGCATTGATCATTGAGGAAGTCTTTCTTATCTCTTCTTGCTATTCTTTGGAACTATGAATTCAAATGAGTATATTTTTCCTTTTCTCCTGTGGTTTTGGCTTCTCTTCTTTTCACAGCTATTTGTAAGGCCTCTCAGACAACCATTTTGCTTGTTTGCATTTCTTTTTCTTGAGGATAGTCTTGCTCCCTGTCTCCTGTACAGTGTCTTGACCTCCGTCCATAGTTCATTAGGCACTCTATCAGATCTAGTCCCTTAAATCTATTTCTCACTTCCACTGTATAATAATTAGAGATTTTCTTTAGGTCATATCTGAAGGGTCTAATGGTTTTCCCTGCTTTCTTTAATTTAAGTCTGAATTTGGCAATAAGGAGTTCATGATCTGAGCCACAGTTAGCTTCCAGTCTTGTTTTTGCTGACTGAATAGAGTTTCTCCATCTTTGAATTCAAGGAATCAATCTGATTTCAGTGTTGACTATCTGGTGATGCCCATGTGTAAAATTTTCTCTTGTGTCATTGCAAGAGGGTGTTTGCTATGACCAGTGCATTCTTTCAGCAGAATACTATTAGTCTTTGCCCTGCTTCATTCAGTACTCCAAGGCCAAATTTGCCTGTTACTCCACTTGTTTCTTGACTTTCTACTTTTTGCATTCCAGTCCCCTATAATGAAAAGGACATCTTTTTTTTGTGTGTTAAATCTAAAAAGTCTTGTAGGTCTTCATATCCCATCAGGAAGCTTTTATAACCCTCTTATCTTTCTCAATCAGAGGGCAGGCAGACTGAAAACTACCATCACAGAAAACTAACCAATATAATCACATGTACATATCAATAATTTACCTTAAATTTAAATAGACTGAATGATCCAGCCAAAAGACACAGATTAGCTGAATGAACACAAAAACAAGACCCTTATATATGCTGTGTACATAAGACCCACTTCTAACTGAGGGACAAACACAAACTGAAAGTGAGGGGCTCGATAAAGGTATTCCATGCCAACAGAAATTTTAAAAAAGTTGGAGTAGCAATACTCATATCAGATAAAATAGACTTTTGAAAAAGATCATTACAAAGGACAAGAAAGGATACTACATAATGATCAAGGGGTCAATCCAAGAGGAAGATATAGCAATTATAATTACATATGCACTCAAAACAGAAGCATTTCAATACATAAGACTAATGCTAACAACTATTGAAGGGGAAATTGACAATAACATGATAATAGTGGGGAACTTTAACATCCCATTCATACCAATGGACAGATAATCCAGACAGAAATTTAATAAGGAAAAACAAGCTTTAAATGATAATTTGCACCAGATGCACCTAATTGATATCTATAGATGTTTTCCCTATTCCCTGGAGGTTCAGACAGTGAGGCTCTTCCTGCAGCACAGAATACCTGAGTTCGGAAATCATAAAGCAGAAATAAATGAAAAAAAAAGTGAAGGAGACAGCAGCAAGGATTAATAAAACTAAAAGCTGTTTTTTTGAGAGATAAAACAAAGCTGACAGACCATTAGCCAGATTCATCAAAAAAAAGTAAGATTCAAGTCAATAAAATTAGAAATAAAAAAGACAAGTTTCAGCAGACAACACAGAAATACAAATGATTAAAAGAGACTACTATGGGCAACTATATGCTGATATAATGAATAACTTGGAAGAAATGGACAAATTTTTAGAAAAGTGTAATATTCCCCAACTGATCCAGGAAGAAATGGAAAATATAAACAGACCATCACAAGCACTGAAATTGAAACTGTGATCAAAATTTTCCAACAAAAAATGTCCAGGGCCAGATGGCTACACAGGCAATTCTACCAAACAGTCGGAGAAGAACTAAAACAGATATGGTTCAAACTCCAGAAAATTTGCAGAGGGAGAAAAATGCCAAAATTCATTCTATGAGGCCATTATTACCCTGATACCAAAACTGGAGAAGGATACCACCAAAAAAGGAGAAAATGACAAGCTAATATCATTGATCAACATAGATGCAAAAATGCTCAACAGAATTCTTTCAAACAATCCAACATACAATAAAAGGATCATATATCATGTTCAAATGGACTTTTGCCTAGGGCTATGAAGATACTTCAATATATAAATAAAATAATGTGATACTTCATATTAATAAATTGAGAGATAAAAGCCATATGATAATCTCAATAGATGTAGAGAAAGCTTTTGATAAAATTAGAAACCTATTTATGATAAAAAAAAAAAAACTCCCCAGAAAGTGGGCATAGAAAGAATATACATCAATATGGTAAAAGTCATGTATGACAAACCCACAGCACACACTATTCTCAGCAATGAAAAACTTTAAAGCATTTCCTGTAAGATCAGAAATAATACAAGAATACACAATTCCATTACTATTATTCAACATATTTTTAAAGCCCTGTGAACATCAACAGATGGTCAGTTCTGAAATCAAGTTGATCATATTCATGGCAGCCAAAGATGGACAAGCTGTATACAGCCAGCAAAAACAAAACCAGGAGCTGACTGTGTCTCAGATCATGAACATCTTATTGCAAAATTCAAACTTAAATTGAAGAAAGTAGGTAAAACCACTAGACTGTTTAAGCATAACCTAAATCAAATCCCTTAAGATTATACAGTGATACAGACAAATAGATTCAAGGATTAGATCTGATAGATAGAGTGCCTGAAGAACTATGGACAGAAGTTCATGACATTGTACAGGAGATGGTGACCAATACCATCCTTAACAAAAAGAAATGCAAAAAAGCAAAATGGCTGTCTGAGGAAGCCTTACAGATAGCTGAAAAAAGAAGAGTAGTAAAGGCAAAGGAGAAAAGAAAAGATAAAAGCATCTGAATTCAGAGTTCCAAAGAATAGCAAAGAGAGATATGAAAGCCTTCCTCAGATCAATGCAAAGAAACAGATGGAAATAATAGAATGGGAAAGGTTAGATATCTCTTCAAGAAAATTAGAGATGCTAAGGGAACATTTCATGCAAAAATGGGCTTGATAAAGGGCAGAAATGGTATGGACTTAATAGAAGCAGAAGATATTAAGAGGTGGAAAGAATACACAGAAGAACAATAGAAGAAACATCTTAATGACCCAGATAACCATGATGGTGTGCTCAATCACCAGGAGCCATCTTAGAGT
The DNA here is from genome assembly GCA_006408675.1 of Madoqua kirkii. NCBI lineage: Eukaryota > Metazoa > Chordata > Mammalia > Artiodactyla > Bovidae > Madoqua > Madoqua kirkii. The sequence goes on from SJYC01057799.1 coordinate 16,962, forward strand.
GCAAAGTCAAAAGGGCCTTAGGAAGCATCACTATGAACAAAGCTGGTGAAGGTAATAGAATTCTAGCTTAGCAATTTCTTAAAAGATGATGCTGTGTAAATTCTGCACACAATATGCCAACTAATTTGGAAAACTCAGCAATGGCCACAGGACTGGACAAATTCAATTTACATTAGAATCCCAAAGAAAGGCAATGCCAAAGAATGTTCAAACTAACATACAGTTGCACTCATCTCGCATGTTAGCAAAGTAATGCTTAAAATTCTTCAAGTCAGGTTCAACAGTATACGAAATGTGAACTTCCAGATGTTCAAACTGTTTTTCAAAAAGGCAGAGGAACCAGGGATCAAATTGCCAACATCCGTTGGATCATTAAAATAGCAAGAGAGTTCTAGAAAAAACATCTGCTTTATTGACTATGCTAAAGCCTTTGACTGTATGGGTCACAACACACTAAAAATTCCTTAAAGAGGTAGAAATACCAGACCACTTTATCTGCCTCCTGAGAAATTAGCATGCAGGTCAAGAAGCAACAGTTAGAACTGGACATGGAACAATAGACTGGTTTCAAATCAGAAAAAAAAAAAAAAAAAGAGTACATCAAGGTTATATATTGTCACCCTGCTTATTTAACTTATATGCAGAATATATTATGTGAAATGCCACGCTGGGTGAAGCACAAGGTAGAATCTAGATTGCCATGAGAAATACCAATAAACTCAGATATGCAGATGACACCACTCTTATGGCAGAAAGCGAAGAACTAAATAGCCTCTTGATGAAAGTGAAAGAGGAGAATAAAAATGTTGGCTTAAAGCTCAGCTTCAGAAAATTAAGATCATGGCATCTTGTCCCATCACTTTGTAGTGAATAGATGGGGAAACAGTGGAAACAGTGAGAGACTTTATTTTGGGGGTCTCCAAAATCGCTGCAGATGGTGACTGCAGCCATGAAATTAAAAGATGCTTGCTCCTTGGAAGAAAAGCTATGACAAATCTAGACAGCAGCTAGGTTAAAAGCAGAAACATTACTTTGCTGACAAAGGTCCATCTAGACAAAGCTATGGTTTTTCCAGAAGTCGTGTATGGATGTGAGAGTTGGACTATAAAGCTGAGCACCAAAGAACTGATGCTTTTGAGCTGTGGTGTTGGAGAAGACTCTTGAGATTCCCTTGGACTGCAAAGAGATCCAACCCATCAATCCTAGGGGAAATAAGTCCTGACTATTCATTGGAAAAACTGATGCTCAAGTTGAAACTCCAATACTTTGGCTACCTGATGCAAAAAACTGACTCATTAGAAAAGACCTTGATGCTGGACAAGACTGAGGGTCACAGAGAAGGGGACGACATACGGTGAGACAGTTGGATGGCATCACCGATTCAGTGGACATAAGTTTGAGCAAACTCCAGGAATTGGTGATGGACAGGGAAGCTTGGAGTGTTGCAGTGCATGGGTCTCATACAGTTGGACATGACTGAGCGACTTAACTGATCTAATGAATAGATATGCAGATGACACCACACCTATGGCAGAAAGTAAATAAGAGCTAAGGATCCTCTTAATGACAGTGAAAGAGGAGAGTGAAAAAAATGGCTTAAAATTCAACATTCAAAAAGCTGAGATCATGGCATCTGGTTCCATAACTCCATGCCAAATAGATGGGAATCAAAGGAAACAGTAACAGACTTTATTTTCTTTGGCTCCAAAATCACTGCAGATGGTGACTGCTGTATGAAATTAAAAAAAAAAAAAACTTGCTCATTGAAAGTCAAGTTATGACAAACCTGAACAGCATATTAAGAAGCAGAGACATTATTTTGTCAACAATGGTCCATCTCATCAGAGCTATGGTTTTTCCAGTAGTCATGTACGGATGTGAGAGCTGGACCATAAGGAAAGCTGAGAACTGAAGAATTGATGCTTTAGAACTGTGATGTTGGAGAAGACTCTTGAGAGCCGCTTGGAGATCAAAGCAGTCAATCCTGAAAAAAATCAGTTCTGAATATTCATTGGAAGGACTGATGCTGAAGTTAACACTCCAATATTTTGGCCACCTGATGTGAAGAACTGACTCATTGGAAAAGACTCCTATGCTGGGAAAAACTGAAGACAGGAGGAGTAGGGGATGATAGTGGATGAGATTATTGGATGGCATCACTGACTCTATGGACATGAGTTTGCGCAAACTCTGGGAATTGGTGATGGATAGGGAAGCCTGGTGTGCTGCAGTTCATGGAGTCTCAAAGAGTTGGACATGACTGAGTGACTGAACTGAACTGAGGCATATTAATCAGAGGAGAAAAACAAATAAAAGGAATCCAGATGGAAAAAAAAGAGTTAAAACTCTCACTGTTTTCTGATGACATGATTCACTACATAGAAAACCCTAAACATGCCACCAGAAAATTATTAGCACTTATCGATGAATATAATAAAGTCAGAATAAATTAATACACAGAAATCCCTTCACTCCTAACACTAATAATAAAAAATGAGAAAGAGAAATCAAGGAAACAATCCCATTTACTACAACAAAAAGAAAAACTATTTAGGAATAAACCTATCCAAAGAGACAAAAGACATGTATGCAGAAAACTATAAAATACTGATGAAAGAGATCAAAGATGACACAAACAGGAGAGATATATCATGATCTTGGACTGGAAAAATCAATATTGTGAAAATAACTATTTCTCCCAAAGCAATCTACACATTCAGTATAATCCCTATTAAACTACCAATGGTATTTTTCACAGCACTAGACCAAAAAAAAATAATAATCAAAATTTTTATGGAAACAAAAAAGAACCCAAATAGGCAAAGCAATCTTGAGAGAGAAAAATGGAACTGAAAGAATCAACCTTTCTGATTTCAGACTATACTGCAAAGCTACAGTAATCAAGACTCTATGGCACGGTTAAAAACAACAAAAGAAAATGTAGATTAAGAGGAAAAGATAAAAAGCCCAGAGATAAACACATACAACTAGTTATGACTTATTTTTGACAAAGGAAATACAGGGGAGAAAAGAGAGAATAATCAAAAAATGGTGCTAGGTAAACTGGACAGCTACATAGGAAAAGAATGAAACTAGAACACTTCTGAACACTGTACATGAAACTAAACACAAAATGGATTAAATACTTCATTGTTTATAATATCCAGGACATGGAAACAACCTAGATGTCCATCAGCAGATGAATGGATAAGAAAGCAGTGGTACATATACACAATGGAGTATTACTCAGCCCTTAAAAAGAATGAATTTGACTCAGTTCTAATGAGATGAATGAAATTGAGCTGATTATACAGAGTAAAGTAAGCCAGAAAGAAAAACACCAACACAGTATACTGACACATATATATGGAATTTAGAAAGATGGTAATGATGACCCTTTATGTGAGACAACAAAAGAGACCCAGAGATATAGAACAGACTTTTGGCCTCTGAGGAGAGGGAGAGGATGGGATGATTTGGGAGAATGGCATTGAAACATGTATACTATCATGTAAGAAATGAAGCTCCAGTCTATGTTTGATACAGGATGCTTGAGGCTGGTGCATGGGGATGATTCAGAAAGATGATATGGAGTGGGAGGTGGGAGGGGGCTTTGGCATTGGGAGGCTGTGTACATCTGTGGCTGATTCATGTCAATGTATGGCAAAACCAATACAGTATTGTAACGTAGAATAAAGTAAAAATAAAGTTAAAAAAATACTTCAATGTAAGTCCTGAAACTATAAAGTTCCTAGAAGAAAACTTAGGCAGTACCCTTTCTGACATACATCACAGCAAGATCCTCTTTGACCACCTCCTTGAGTTATATAAATAAAATAAATAAATGAAGGCTAATTAAATTTGAAAGCTCTTGTACAGCAAGGCGGTGAGTCAGTTCAGTCATTCAGTCATGTCCTACTTTTTGTGACCACATGAATCGCAGCACTCCAGGCTTCCCTGTCCATCACTAACTCCCGGAGTTTACTCAAACTCATGTCCATTGAGTTGGTGATGCCATCCAGTCATCTCATCCTCTGTTGTCCCTTCTCCTCCTGCCCCAATCTCTTCCAGCGACAGGGTCTTTTCCAAGGAGTCAACTCTTCACATGAAGTTTCCAAAGGATTGGAGTTTAAGCTTTAGGATCAGTCCTTCCAATGAACAGCCAGGACTGATTTCCTTTAGAGTGGACTGGTTGAATTTCTTGGCAGTCCAAGGAACTCTCAAGAGTCTTGTACAACACCACAGTTCAAAAGCATAAATTCTTCAGAGCTCAGTTTTCTTCACAGTTCAACTCTTACATCCATACATGACCACTGGAAAAAACCATAGCTTTGATTAGATGGACCTTTGTTGTCAAAGTAATGTCTCTTATTTTCAATATGCTATCTAGGTTGGTCATAACTTTCCTTCCAAGGAGTAAGCGTCTTTTAATTTCATGGCTGCAGTCACCATCTGCAGTGATTTTGGAGCACAAAAAATAAAGTCTGACACTGTTTCCCCACCTATCTGCCATGAAATGATGGGACCAGATGCCATGATCTTCGTTTTCTGAATGTTGAGCTTTAAGCCAAGTTTTTCACTCTCCTCTTTCACTTTCAAGAGGCTTTTGTGTTCCTCTTCACTTTCTGCCATAAGGGTGGTGTCATCTTCATATCTGAGGTGACTGATATTTCTCCTGGCGATCTTAGTTCCAGTTTGTGCTTCTTCCAGTCCAGCGTTTCTCATGATGTACTC
>SJYC01057803.1:0-22712 GCA_006408675.1 Madoqua kirkii
CCAACCTAGATAGTATATTCAAAAGCAGAGACATTACTTTGCCGACTGAGGTCTGTCTAGTCAAGGATATGGTTTTTCTTGTGGTCATGTATGGATGTGAGAGTTGGACTGTGACGAAGGCTGAGCACTGAAGAACTGGTGCTTTTCAACTGTGGTGTTGGAGAAGACTTTTGAGAGTCCCTTGGACTGCAAGGAGATCCAACCGGTCCATTCTGAAGGACATCAGCCCTGGGATTTCTTTGGAAAGAATGATGCTAAAGCTGAAACTCCAGTACTTTGGCCACTTCATGTGAAGAGTTTACTCATTGGAAAACACTCTGATGTTGGGGCGGGGGAGAGGGGATTGGAGGCAGGAGGAGAAGGGGACGACCGAGGATCAGATGACTGGATGGCATCACGGACCCAATGTATATACATGAGTCTGAGTGAACTCCGAGAGATGGTGATGAACAGGGAGGCCTGGTGTGCTGTGATTCATGGGGTTGAAAAGAGTCGGACACGATTGAGTGACTGAACTGAACTAAACTGAATTGAACTTACAAATAAGTGTTGGTATAGTTTCCTCTGCATTCTGTTTTGTTGGTTCCATTTTCTGTCATATGTGAGAAGGTGATATACCTCAGAACTTGCTGCAAAGCCACCTTCTTGGATACTGGAGGAGGCTGTCTATTGTAAGTTGCCTCAGTATGGAACTCACTGGAAAAAATGTCTTTGGAGACCTTACTGCTGAAACAGAGATAGATTCTTCTGGGTGTTCCACATGCCACTAACCTCCAGACAGCAACAAACACATTAGAAACAGGTACAGAATTGTCTTCTAATTCTGGAGTCCAATTACCACCTTCTATGGACAAAGCTTTGTATAGTGTCAGCTAGCAAGGGAGAAACATTCCAGGATCATAGTTAGGGCAATTAAAAAAAGTTTAGAACTGAAATGCAATTATATTTTTAACTTTCACAGTCTACAAAGAGTTAATAATGTATGACTATACATGAAGTGCAAATGCTTGGAATTACATAGATCCATTTACCACTAACATCTTTTGTTTTAAATTGTATTTCATCTCTATATTAAAAACCCATAAAGAAATATGAGGTTTTTTTTTGCTTTATTCATACATATTTGAAGTAAGAAAAAATAATCCTGTATGTTTTCTCAAGTATTTATTATTTTAATGCTCATTAGTTTCTTCTTGATGGTAGTTTTTAGCATCTATATTTATTCCTAGCATCCTGAATATAAAGATGATGTTTTGGAGCAAGGATAGATTTTTATTATTAATAACAATAGCTGAATAGGTTTTTATTCACCTAGTCCTTCTGACAAAGTCCTGTATAGTCAAAGCTGTGGTTTTTCCAGTAGTCATGTATGGATGTGAAAGTTGGACCATAAAGAAAACTGAGTGCTGAAGAATTAATGCTTTTGAACTGTGATGTTGGAGAAGACTCTTTAGAGTCACTTGGACTGCAAGGAGATCAAGCCAGTCATTATTAAAGGAAATCAGTCCTGAATATTCACTGGAAGGACTGATGTTGAAGCTGAAGCTCCAATACTTTGGCCAGTATTGATGTCAAGAACTGACTCATTTGAAAAGACCCTGATGCTGGGAAAGATTGAAGGCAGGAGGAAAAGGGGATGATAGAGGATGAGATGGTTGGATGGCATCACTGACTTGATGGACATAGTTTGAGCAAGCTCTGGGAATTGGTGATGGATAGGAAAGCCTGGTGTGTTGCAATCCATGGTGTCACAAAGAGCTGGACACGATTGAGTGACTGAATGAAACTGAGTCTTTCTGAGGTTACTGATGAGGGCCAGATGTCACTCTGAGGGCCTGCACTACAAAACAGAAATCCTAAAATTGGAAATCTGGAGCTTATGTAGAAAATGAATAGTTGTTAACCTCCCTGAATGAAATATAAATTCAAAATTGTGGGACGATAAATATCTCATAATTATTTAACTATATTTTAGATTTCAAAACTTGTCCTTTAAGTTAGATCTCAGGTTGCTTTACTCAGTTGGTGTCACAAAGAGCTGGACACGATTGAGTGACTGAATGAAACTGAGTCTTTCTGAGGTTACTGATGAGGGCCAGATGTCACTCTGAGGGCCTGCACTACAAAACAGAAATCCTAAAATTGGAAATCTGGAGCTTATGTAGAAAATGAATAGTTGTTAACCTCCCTGAATGAAATATAAATTCAAAATTGTGGGACGATAAATATCTCATAATTATTTAACTATATTTTAGATTTCAAAACTTGTCCTTTAAGTTAGATCTCAGGTTGCTTTACTCAGAAAACCTAACTAAGATGAAAATTAAAAACATTCACTTTATGACACCTACCTACATTTTTGTCAAATATAATTTCCTTGAATATTTTTTAAAGTGTTTCAGGTAGTATGGATCTACTGATGACAAATTCTCTCTCTCACTCTCTTTGTTTTTGCTATATAAAACTGTCTTTATTTTGTTTTCAATCTTCAAAAATATTTATAGTGGAAATACAATACTGAATTGGTATTTTTATTATTTTTTTCATCATGTTTAGGTTTATGTTCCTCAGTTCTCTGGGCTCCAAGTTTCTGGTGAGAAGCCAGCATTAATTTCACTGCTATTTCACTCATTGTATGATACTTTTTTTTTTTTTAAGAATTTTTAAAATCCTTTATTTTAAGCAGTTTGACTATGATGTACCTAAGCATGATTTTCTTCCCATTTATCATGCTAGATGTTTGTTGAGACTCCCAAATCTATAAACTGAAGTCTTTAAGAAAATCTGTGAAATTTTTGGCCATTATGTTTTCCAAATTTTTTCTACCTTATTTTCTACCTCATTCCTTTCTAGAATTCTAATTACACATGTGTTGCACAATTTAACATAGTTTTCCAGATGCTTGAGGTTCTGTTTACATTTTTGTTTTCTAATGTTTTTCACATTGTATGTTTTCTTTTGATGTATCTTCACAGTCACTTTTTTTTTTACTCTGTTATCTCAAATCTGTGAATCTCATCCAATAAAGTTTTTTTTTTCAGATAATGTATTTTAGTTCTATCATTTTTCTTTTTTTCCTGTGGTTTTTACTTCTCTTCTAAGGTTTCTAGTATGCTTATAAGAAAGCACATTTTATTTTATATCACTGAACATAGTTATCACAGCTGTTGTAAAATCTCAGTTTAGTAATTTCATTGTTGAACTATATATATCAACTTTATACTGACTGCCTTATGTCTTGCAAATCATCACATAATCCTGGCTTTTTTATGTAAAATAATTTTGGATTTCAACTACAATCTAGTAAATATTACGTTGTAGAGATTTTGTTATATTAAACTGAAAATTGTTAGTACTTTTAGCAGATGAAAAATTTACTCAGATCAAAACTGAAATATTTTTAACTTGGGTGGTAGTTCAAATCTCTGTTTAGTTCCTTTGTACTTCTGGACTGCTTTGAGTCTTTTTCACACATATGCTTCAGAAAAGTCAACCAGAAATTTGAGCAAAATATATTTAGAGATTTTGAATTTGAAATGCAAAAATGCAAAATGGTTGTCTGAGGAGGTCTTACCAATACCTGGGAAAGGAAGAGAAGCAAAAGGCAAAGGAGAAAAAGGAAAGATATACTCATCTGAATGCAGAATTAAAAAGAACAGCAAGCAGTGATAAGAAAGTCTTCCTAAGTGAACAATGCAAAAAAAAAAAAAAATGAGGAAAACAATAGAATGGGAAAGACTAGGGATCTCTTCAAGAAAATTATAGAAACCAAAGTAATATTTCTTGCAAAGATGGGCAGAATAAAAGGCAAAAACAATATGGGCCTAACAGAAGCAGAAGATATTAAGAAGAGAAGGTAAGAATACACAAAATTAACAAGAAAACATCTTATTGACCCAGATAACCATGATGATGTGATGAGTCACCAACAGCCAGACATCCTAGAGTGTAAAGTCAAGTAAGCCTTAGGAAGCATCACTACAAACATGCTAGTAGAGGTGATCAAATTCTAGCTGAGCTATTTCCTAAAATATGATTCTGTGAAAGTGCTGTACTCAATATGCCAGCAAATTTGGAAAACTCAGCAGTGGCCACGGGACTAGAAAGTGTCAGTTTTCAATCCAATCCCAAAAAAGGGCAATGGCAAAAATGTTCAAACTACCTCACACTTACACTCACTTCACATGCTAGCAATGTAATGCTCAAAATCTTCCAAACTAAGCTTCAACGGTACATGAACTAAGAACTTCCAAATGTACAAGCTGGATTTAGAAAAGGGAGAAGAACCAGAAATCAAACTACCAACATCTGCTGGAATATACAAGTAGCAAGAAAATTCCAGGGAAACATCTACTTCTCTTAAATTTACTATGCTAAAGGCTTTTACTGTGTGGCTCACAACAAACAGTGGAAAATTCTTAAAAAGATGGGAATACAAGATCATCTTATCTGCCTCCTGAGAAACCTGCATGCAGGTTGAAAAGCAACACTGAGAAGCAAACATGAAACAACAGACTGGTTCAAAATAGGGAAAGGTTGTATATTGTCATCCTGTTTACTTAATGTATAATGCACAGTACATCATATGAAATGCTGGGCTGGATGAGCCCAAGCTGGAATTAAAATTGCTGGTAGAAATAACAATAAACTCAGATATGCAGACGACACCACCTGTATGGCAGAAAGTGAAGCAGAATTAAAAAGCCTCTTGAAAGTGAAAAAGGAGAGTGACAAAGCTGGCCTAAAACTCGACATTCAAAAAAGGAAGTTCATGAAAGCCAGTCCATTACTTTATTGCAAATACATGGAGAAACAATGGAAAAAGTGATTTTATTTTCTTGGGCTCAAAAATGACTGCAGACAGTGACTGAAGCCAACAAATAAAAAGATGCTTGCTCTTTGGAAGAAAAGCTATGACAAGCCTCAGTTCAGTTCAGTCACTCAGCCGTGTCCAGTTCTTTGTGACCCCATGAACTGCAGCACGCCAGGCCTCCCTGCCCATCACCAACTCCCGGAGTTCACCCAAATTCATGTGGATCGAGTTTGTGATGCCATCCAGCCATCTCATCCTCTGTCGTCCCCTTCTCCTCCTGCCCCAAATCTCTCTCAGCATCAGAGTCTTTTCCAGTGAATCAGCTCTTCGCATGAGGTAGTCAAAGTATTTGGGTTTCAGCTTTAGCATCTGTCCTTCCAAAGAACACCCAGGACTGATCTCCCATAGAACAGACTGTTTGGATCTCCTTGCAGTCCAAGGGACTATCAAGAATCTTCTCCAACATCACAGTTCAAAAGCATCAATTCTTCAACACTCAGCTTTCTTCATAGTCCAACTGTCACATCCATACATAACCACTGGAAAAACCATAGCCTTGTCTAGACAGACCTTTGTTGGCAAAGTAATGTCTCTGTTTTTTGATATACTATCTAGATTGGTCATAACTTTTCTTCCAAGGAGTAAGTGTCTTTTAATTTGATGGCTGCAATCACCATCTGCAATGATTTTGGAGTCCCCAAAAATAAAGTCTCTCACTGTTTTCACTGTTTCCCCAACTATTTCCCATGAAGTGAAGGGACCAGATTTAGATAGCATATTAAAAAGCAGAAACATTACATTACCAACAAAGATCCGTATAGCCAAAGCTATGACTCTTCCAGTAGTCATGTATGGATGTGAGAATTGGACAGTAAAGAAGTCTAAGCATGTAAGAATTAACACTTTCATACTGTGGTATTGGAGAAGACTCTTGAGAGTCCCTTGGACAGCAAGGAGATCAAACCAGTCAATCTTAAGGGAAATCAGCCCTGAATATTCATTGCAAGGACTGATGTGGAAGCTGAAGCTCCAACACTTTAGCCACCTGGTGCAAAGGGCCAACTCATTAGAAAAGACCCTGATGCTGGAAAGATTGAAAACAGTAGGAGAAGGGGATGACAGAGGATGCAATGGTTGGATGGCATCTATGACTCAGTAGACATGAGTTTTAGCAAGCTCCAGGAGATGGTGAAGAACAAGGAGGCCTGGTATGTTGCAGCCAATGGGGTCACAAAGAGTGGGACACAACTGAATGACTGTGAACAACTCTGGCTCTCACTTTCTAGGCTTCTTTCATCACATTCCAGCTGATCTGGTTACCTCAGACTCTATCTTCCAGTTCTTCATGCCAGAAAGTCTGTTAGTGCTCATTTTTAATCTTAAATTGAAGAAAGTAGGGAAAACCACTAGATTACTCAGGTATGATCTAAATCAAATCCATTATGATTATACAGTAGAAGTGACAAATAGCTTCAAAGAACTAGATCTGATAGACAGAGTGCTGGAAGAACTATGGACAGAGGTTAGTGACATTGTACAGGGGGCAGTGATTAAGACCATCCCCAAGAAAGGAATGCAAAAAGACAAAATGGTTGTCTGAGAAGGTCTTAAAAATAGCTGAGAAAAGAAGAGCAGTGAAGGCAAAGGAGAAAAGGAAAGATAAAAGCAGTTGAATAAAGAGTTCCAAAGAATAGCAAGGAGAGATACAAAAGCCTTCCTCAGTGATCAGTGCAAAGAAATGCATTGGGAGATCGTGTACACCTGTGGCTGATTCATGTCAATGTATGGCAAAACCAATACAGTATTGTAACGTAGAATAAAGTATTTAAAAAAAAAAGAAATAGAGAAAAACAATAGAATGGGAGACGCTAGATATCTCTTCAAGAAAACTAGAGATACTAAGGGAACATTTCATGCAAAGATGAGCGCAATAAAGAACAGAAATGTATGGATCTAACAGAAGCATAAGATATTAAGAAGAGGTGGCAGGTATACACAGAACTATACAAGAAAGATCTTCATGACCCAGATAATCATGAAGGAGTGATCACTAATCTAGTGCCAGACCTCCTGGGATGCAAAGTCAAGAAGGCCTTAGGAAGCATCACTATGAAGAGCTAGTGGAGGTCATGAAATTCCAGTTGAGCTATTTCAAATCCTAAAAGACGATGCTGTGAAAATGTTGTACTCAATATGCCAGCAAATTTGGAAAACTCAGCTGTGACCACAAGACTGGAAAAGTCAGTTTTCATTCCAATCCCAAAGAAAGGTAACGCCAAAGAATCTTCAAATTATCGTACAATTGCACTCATCTCACATGCTAACAAAGTAATGTTCAAAGTTCTCCAAGCCAGACTTCAACAGTATATGAGCTGTGAACTTCCATATATTCAAGCTCGCTTTAGAAACGGCAGAGGAACCAGGGATCAAATTGCCAACATCCATTGGATCATCAGGAAAAAAAAGTTTCAGAAATGCATCAACTTCTGCTTTATTGACTATGCCAAAGCTTCTGACTGTGTGGATCACAACACACTGTGGAAAATTCTTGAAGTGATCAGAATACCAGACCACCTGACTTGCCTCCTGAGGAATCTGCATGCAGGTCAAGAAGCAACAGTTAGAAAAGGACATGGAATAACTGACTGGTTCCAAATAGGAAAGGTGTACATCAAGGCTGTATATTGTCATCCTGCTTATTTAACTTATATACAGAGTGTATCAGGCGAAATGCTTGGCTGGATGAAGCACAAGCTGGAATCAAGATTTCTGCAAGAAATCTCAATAAGCTCAGATATGCAGATGACACCACCCCAATGGCAGAAGTTGAAGAAGAACTAAAGAGCCTCTTGTTGAAAGTTAAAGATAGTGAAAAAGTTAGCTTAAAAGTCAACATTCAGAAAACCAGTATCATGGCTTCCAGTTCCATCACTTCATGGCAAGTAGATTGGGAAAAAATGGAAACAGTGACAGACATTTTATTTTTGAAGGCTCCAAAATCACTGTAGATGGTGACTCCAGCCCTGTAATTAAAAGACACTTGCTCCTTGTAAGAAAAGTATGACCAACTTAGACAGCTTATTAAAAAGCAGAGACACTACTTTGCCAACAAATGCCCATCTAGTCAAAGCTATGGTTTTTCCAGTAGTCATGTATGGATGTGATAGTTGGACTATAAAGAAAGCTGAGCACTGAAGAATTGATGCTTTTGAGCTGTGGTGTTGGAGAAAACTCTTGAGAGTTCTGTGGACTGCAAGGAGATTGAAGCAGGCCATCCTAAAGGAAATCAGTCCTGAATATTCATTGGAAGAACTGATGCTGAAGGTTAAGCTCCAACACTTTGGCCACTTGATGAGAAGAACTAACTCATTGGTATAGACCCTGATGCTGAGGAAGATTGAAGGCTGGAAAAAAAGAGGATGACAGATGATGAGATCATTGGATGGCATCACTGACCCAATGGACATAATTTGAGCAAACTCTGGGAATTGTTGATGGACAGGGAAGTCTGGTATGCTGCAGTCCATGAGGCTGCAAATAGTCAGACACAAGTCAGTGACTAAACTGAACTGAACTGGCATCTTACTCTTTTCACAAACAGTGCTAGCTGTATTCTCCATTCAAACCAAAACTCTATCAGAGAGTAATCATCCTACGTACTTACCTTCTTCTTAGTGCTGAATGCATTCTAGATGTGTCTGCTTTTATACTGTCTTCAAGTAGTTTCTCACTGTATTTCTTCCAGAGTTTATAATTATTATCTTCAAGAGGTTTAACAGACCAAGTTCTGAACTCGTTCAGATGAGAAGCAAAATTTCTACTTGTCTTTACTTTTGTGAAAGTTACAAACCAAACATTTTCATAAAATATTTTATGCAATTTAAATATCTTTTTTTGTCTAATTAGTTGAAGTTATCTAATTTCAACTGAATTATTCAGTTGAAAATTGATATGGGTAATATAAAATAATATTCAGTGTCTTAAGGAAAAAAATGTAATTTGAGACATTATGTGCCTATAAATTATTGGAAAGTTTGAAATCACTTTGAAATAACCAAGAGTGTGTCACTGGACTTAGTGATTGAACACCTGACCATTAGCTGAAATTTACAGGTCAAGAAAATGCTGCTTCTGATGGTGTAACCGTTTTATAATCTTCTCAAAGCACTCCCAAAAATAGGGAGCAGAAACTTAGTCTAATTCCTGCAGGAAACTCTCAGCACTCAGGTTCTTAATAGTTTGCCTCTGTATATAATCAGGATGAAAGAAAGATGACCTCAGCTTTGCCTTCTACTTTACTATCATGAGGAAAACAAAGAATGAAACTGAAATAAAGGTCAAAGGAAAGCTAAGAAAAGAGATAAAGTGAGCTTATGGCGATGTCATAGTCTATAATTCACAATTTGCCTGCAACTCATCATTGATAATCAGATGTTTCTTCAGATATTTGAAGTGATGAGTTGACTTTTTTTTTAATCTACTGAATTTTATAGAACTGGATTTTTTTTTCACTTTTTGCAATACAATAGACAAAAATGATCCTGGAACCACTTAAAGGATATTAGTTAATGGACAAAGCCTATTTTCTTCATTTCATACCATATATTGGGTGAAAAGTTCTGTGAAATCAATCACACATTGCTCCAATTTCTATCTAGAAAGCATCTTGATTAAATTACATATTTAGCTGTGTGCAACTGACAAACTTTTGAATAGCAAAGAGTTTTAAGACTTTCATTTTTATTTTTCCCCTCTGCTATTTGGATGGTGGTGGTGGTTTAGTCACTAAATCATGTGTGACTCTTGCAACTCCAGGGACTGTAGCCTGCCAGGTTCCTCTATCCATGGGATTCTCTAGGCAAGAATACTGGAGTGGGTTACCATTTCCTTCTCCAGGGGATTTTCCCAACCCAGGAATTGAGCCCAGGCCTCCTGCATTGCAGGTAGATTCTTTACCTACCGAGCTATGAGGGAAGCCTTTTGGATAAAGGGAAGCTCTTTGGATAAAGCCAGCTTATTGCAAAGGAAACCCAGCAAGAGTGTGAAGCTGAGTTAAGTGAAAGACAGGAAGAGAAAAACTATTCATTTATTCAACAAACATGTATTGAATGCTTACTATGAATCAGGCAATATCCTAAAGATGGGCTAAAAATTTAGCAAAACAGGAAAAAATTCCTCATGGAGGTTGAAATAGAGATGTAAATGAAAAGTATATATATATATATATATAATCTTAAATGTACATAAAAATATGTGTTAAAGAGAAAAGGCAAATTATAGATGAAGATGTTTTCCAGAGATTGACCTCTGAGTCAAGGCTCAGCATATTTTTGTAATGCAACTCTATGAATCAAGTCATATCTGATCAGAAATGTCTTGAACTTCCTAGTGATTTATTTTTTTGATATGAGCCATTTTCAAAGTCTTTATTTTGGCCATGAGGCATGTGTAATCTTAGCCCCCTGGCCAGGGATATTACACTCAGTCCCTGCATTGGAAGGTGAAATCTTAACTACTGGACCACCCAATGATTTAAGCCAATAGATTCCCTTTCCTTATGCTGGGTTATATTGTGCTTCATTTACATAAAAATCAAAGCTACTGACTAACATGGCACAGTCTTTTAACAATGTTTAATATTTCTTCTTTACATTTTTTTCATCTCCATATCTATCTTTCCTTTATGTGCTGAGTATGTTTTGTGTATCGGTCTTACCTTGTGGCTCAGACATAAAGTAACTGCCTGTAACACAGGAGATTCAGGTTCAGTGCCTCTGTAGGGAAGATCCCCTGGAGAAGAAAATGGGTACCCACTCCGGCATTCTTTGGTAGATAATTCCATGGACAGAGAGTCTGGTGGGTCATAGTCCATGGGGTCACAAAGAGTCAGACAACTGAGGGACTAGCACTTTTATTTTTACTGGGTTCTCCAGAGAAACACAACCAACAGACTATATTCACATATGTTCTAGTCACAGAAAGTGGTTCATACAATTATAGAGATTATCCTACATCAACAACTGTGTCAAAAAGTGATTCTATAAATATGACTAACTGCAGTATTTTTCAGATTTATTTCTGCCTTGATATGTTCGAGGTCTTTGAACAGATTTTTTTAGAGGTTTATGCTGAGAACTTGGCCTGAAAACCATGGGGAATTGTTTGCTTGAGAAGATACACTGAGCAGACAAGATGACCAAGAAACCCAGGAATTCTGCAACTATTAGGCAGAACTCTTGTGCACACTTGAAAACTGTTGGAAGCAGCAGTAGCCATTGTTATAGCTCTGTTGGTAGCCTCTGAAAATGGTATAGCTGGAAATAAATACTCTGAGTCAGTAATCATGTTACTTGGGAGTTTCTGCTCATTTGAAGACAGCTGCTAGGGAGTTGTAGCAACTACATCTCAACCAAGAACTACTGATAGGAACTGCAACAGAGTCAAGTGGGAGGATACTTTAATGCTAAGTGCCTGAAATATTTTCTGATCTCCCATTGTGAGTCCCTCATGAGAAAGAGAGGGTGAATTTTTCATCATCTCACAGAAGATGAAGAATAAAGATTTCTAGAAAATTTAAAAGTTAGAAATTGTGATGGCTGAGTTCAGCAACAGAAAGCTTGACTTTAACTTCATTTCAAATACAGGATATGAAAACAGTGGCATACGTGTGTACAGCAGGCAATTACCTGTTTTTTTTTTTCTCTTCTCTCACCTGCCTTGGGTCTATTAAACAGAGAATTGTGAGAAAGAATGAGGATAATTAGGGGACTGGCCAAGGCCTCTAGGATGCTACCCAAGATTTTTTCATCCTATTCCCTATCTTTGAGGCATATACTTGATTGGAGATCTTTTCATCTCCATCAAGCTTGGAAGAAGTAGAGTTATCTCTATTGCCCGCATCTAAACAGTCCATAGTTATCCTGAAGTCCTCAAACTAGCTCTTTGCCATTGTTCTTCAAAGTCTCAGTTTTACTAGCTACAATATCACCCTTTCTCATCCCTTACACTGTGTGTTCCTGTGCCCCTCTCCTTGATGCAGAAACTGAATTTATAGAGTTCAGATGAAACTAGACTAAAAAGGATAATTTTGCTTCTTTATTTGCTATGATAAAGCAGGCTTTATTTGTCTTGGTGAAGATCAAGGAGGAAAAGGGTTTTCTTCCTTATTTAATGACCTCAGAAAATTCAGTCTTGTGTTACCTATTGTAATATGGGTTTTTCATATTTACTTCTCTTTTCTTAATTTCTAACAAGTTTCAGCTTCTAATGAGCTATCAGGCAACCTGGGACTAATTGCCAGCTAATTGACAGTATTAACCTCCTGTGTCCTTTTTAGCCTGTTGGACCTATGAGATTTAGGATCTACATTGTTTTCTACATCCTGTTTACTCATAGAAAGGACTAGAACTGTGCCAAAATTACTGCTGCAATAATGGATCCCTGGAGTTTGGGAAAGTATAAACATAAACCAGCATGCTAGGCCCACAACTAATAAGAGACAAAAGAAAAGTTCTTCAGTGACGCTTTAGGGGATACTTCTCATAATTCTCAGCAGAGGAGGTAGGAACACAGTTTGGAGGTATTGAGATGTCACTAGTAGAAAAGAATAGAGTCATTTAAAAATAGAAATGATTGTAGTAATATTCATTTTTGAGTCTTATTTTTATTAGATTGTTAGGTTTCACTGACTTCTAATAGCTTTGTGCTGTGCTAGGGAACATAGATAAATAGGTCTTGTTGGGTTCTTTTATGTAGAAAATTGAGTAAAATTAGTGTTTGGGTATAGCGATAGAGAGGTCTCCAATGATAATTATAGAAATGGTCTAATCATCCCATGAGGTTTAGCCCATCTATGAGTGATGGTTAAAAAGAGCATGTTGGGAAAGAAAGGAACAAATACACAAGGTAGACTTAAAAGTTGGAGAATAATATAGGGCTGTGGGGTAATAAATAGAGCATTACCAATGAATTGTAGTAGGCACAAGAATGGCTATAAATAAGTGCCATAGAATATGCTCTCCTAGTCCATGGAACGTACTTCTTTTCTATCAGCCATCTCTGAAAGACTGATTACTTTTGAAAGTCTTTTCTGGGTAATTGAAAAAGAAAGGACAGAAACTGCTAATTCCTTATCAAAAATGAAGTTTCAACATTTATTTCATTCAATATCCATTCTCAAACATCATATGAAACTATTCTCTGGTAACAATTGTATGTTTAAAAAAGTCTAAAAGGGAATGAAGGAATAAAGGAAGTTTAACTGATTTATTTTTCCTTACAGTCTTTCTACTGTCTTTAGCTCTCACACTCTTAACATTGTGTGGACAAATAATCTGTTGCATAAGACTCATAAATGAAAACTGAGGAAGTAAAATAAATTACATCATTCAGGGAATATTCTGGTGGTTTGTTTCGTTAGATATCTAATAACACTAGACCATTTAGGTATGACCTAAATCAAATTCTTTATAATTATACAGTGGAAGCAAGAAATAGATTTAAAGGGCTAGACCTGATAGACACAGTGCCTGATGAATTACGGACAGAGGCTTGTGACATTGTACAGGACACAGGGATCAAGACCATCCCCATGGAAAACAAATGCAAAAAAGCAAAATGGCTGTCTGGGGAGGCCTTACAAACAGCTCTGAAAAGAATAGAAGCCAAAAGCAAAGGAGAAAAGGAAAGATGCAAGCTTCTGAATGCAGAGTTCCAAAGAATAACAAGAAGAGATAAGAAAGCCTTCTTTAGCAATCAATGCAAATAAATATAGGAAAACAACAGAATGGGAAACACTAGAGATGTCTTCAAGAAAATTAGAGATACCAAGGGAACATTTCATGCAAAGATGGGCTCAATAAAGGACAGAAATGGTACAGACCTAACAGAAGCAGAAGATGTTAAGAAGAGGTGGCAAGAATACACGGAACAACTGTACAAAAAAGATCTTCACGACCCAGATAATCACGAAGGTGTGATCACGTAGAGCCAGACATCCTAAAATGTGAAGTCAAGTGGGCCTTAGGAAGCATCAGTATGAACAAAGCTAGTGGTGGTGATGAAATTCCAGTTGAGCTATTTCAAATCCTGAAAGATGATGCTGTGCAAGTGCTGCACTCAATACGCCAGTAAATTCAGAAAACTCAGCAGTGGCCACAGGACTGGAAAAGGTCAGTTTTCATTCAAATCCCAAAGAAAGGCAATGTCAAAGAATGCTCAAACTACCCCCACAATTACATTCATCTCACATGCTAGTAAAGTAATGCTCAAAATTCCCCAAGCCAGGCTTCAGCAATACATGAACTGTGAACTTCCAGACGTTCAAGCTGGTTTTAGAAAAGGCAGAGTAACCAGAGATCAAATTCCCAACATCTGCTGGACCATCAAAAAAGCAATAGAGTTCCAGAAAAAACCTCTATTTCTGCTTTATTCACTATGCCAAAGCCTTTGACTGTGTGGATCACAATAAACTGTGGAAAATTCTGAAAGAGATGGGAATATCAGACCACCTAACCTGCCTCTTGAGAAACCTATATGCAAGTCTGGAAGCAACAGTTAGAACTGAACATGGAACAACAGAGTTGTTCCAAATAGGAAAAGAAATACGTCAAGGCTGTAACCCTGCTTCCTTAACTTCTATGTATAGTAAATCATGAAAAACGCTGGGCTGAAAAAACACAAGCTGGAATCAAGATTGCCAGGAGAAATCTCAATAACCTCAGATATGCAGATGCCACCCTTATGGCAGAAAGTAAAGAGGAACTAAAAAGCCTCTTAATGAAAGTGGAAGTGAAATTGGAGAGTGAAAAAGTTGGCTTAAAGCTCAACATTCAGAAAGTGAAGATCATGGCATCCGGTCCCATCACTTCATGGAAAATAAATGAAGAAACTATGAAAACAGTGTCAGACTTTTTTTTTTGGGGGGGGGTGGTGGAGCTCCAAAATCACTGCAGATGGTGACTGCAGCCATGAAATTAAAAGACACTTACTCCTTGGAAGAAAAGTTATGACCAACCTAGACAACATGTTGAAAAGCAGAGACATTACTTTGTCAACAAAGATCCATCTAATCAAGGCTATGGCATTTCCACTGGTCATGTATGGATGTGAGAGTTGGACTGTGAAGGAAGCTGAGAGCCGAAGAATTGATGCTTTTGAACTGTGGTGTTGGAGAAGACTTGAGAGTCCCTTGAACTGCAAGGAGATCCAACCAGTCCATTCTGAAGGACATCAGCCCTAGGATTTCTTTGGAAGGAATGATGCTAAAGCTGAAACTCCAGTACTTTGGCTACCTCATGCGAAGAGTTGACTCACTGAAAAAGACTCTGATGCTGGGAGGGATTGGGTGCAGGAGGAGAAGGGGACAACAGAGGATGAGATGGCTGGATGGCAGTTGGTGATGGACAGGGAGGCCTGGCGTGCTGTGATTCACGGGGTCGCAAAGAGCCAGACATGACTGAGTGACTGAACTGAACTGAATGACACACAAAAGTATTTGGAAGAACCAGAGTTTTAGTAATAGTAGTAGTAGTAGTAATAATAATAATAATAATAACAAAAGCAATGCTAAGGTTACAGAAGAAGTTGGGTCTGGTTAATATTCTATAACTTTTTGGTTGACACATTAGCACAATTATAACTTTGCAGTGTGATCTGATAGATTGTGAGCTGTATCTCTGTTCCCAGTTTCTCCAAATAAGGCTTAAAATTCCATCATCTCTTTCATAACTTTACCATGCCTTTAGCAGATGCCATCTTAAAAAAAAATAAAATATTTAGTCATCAATTCATTAAACAAATATTTCTTAAGTAGCACTTTGTATTTATGTTATGAGAAATATAAAACTGCTTCCAATGCATTCACAGTCTGATATATGAGAAAGTAGAGGCTGGTACTTTCATGATACATTTCATACACAACATAAATCACTAAATTAAGAGAAGGGAAAGTTCATATCCTTCTTATCATTGGAGACCAGAGTAGTCAGAGGTCACAGCTTCTATCTGAGTTTCAAAAATGAATAGAAAGTACACAAGGTTTTCCAGGTGAAGGGGAAAGTATGAGTAAAAGCACAGAGGTGAGATACTGCAAGATGAGAAGACATAGTCTTGCTGTTTGTTGAAGAAGGCAAAGCGATTTACAATTATTTCAGTTAAGAACAGTACTCAACCTAAGATAGATACAATTTAAAAATAGATATGGAGTAACTAGATATATTACTTTAATTTATCAATAAATTAACACAATAATGAATTGATAAACCGATGAAAATAATGACTCGCCTACTCAGTGTTCATGCTCTGTCACTAAGTCATGTCCAAATCTTTGTGACCCTGTGAATTCTAGCCTGCCAAGATCCTCTGTCCATGAGATTTCCCAGGCAAGAATTCTGAAGTGGGTTGCCATTTCCTTATCCAGGGGATCTTCCTGATTCAGGCATCAAACCTGCATCTCCTTCATGACAGGTGTATTCTTTACCACTGAGCCGCAAGAGAAGCCCTGTCTACTTAGAGAACATATCAAATCTACTTATTAGCCTACTGGTCACTATGCTACACTCAGGTAGAAAAATGAAACATACGTTTGCTTCTCTTGAAATGAGAGAATGTGAAGCAAAAACATTTAAAGATGGTATAGATTAAGAAATATACCTTGAAAATGTAGGCTCGACAGCTGGTCTCTGCAACTGAGGTACTTGAGGTAGACGTTTTTCTTTCTGTATTCTTCTTTTGTGCCTTATATTTTCAACTATTTGGTTGCTTTGATCTTTTTATTTTGTTTACTTATTTTGTTTATTTTGATCTTTTTATTCTTTTGAATTTATTTAAATTCAAACTTGATTTTAGTTGAACTGCAAAAAGGATTTTCTCATCCTTTCAAGTTCAAGTTCAGTTGCTCAGTCATGTCCGACTCTTTGCGACCCCATGAATCGCAGCACACCAGGCCTCCCTGTTCATCACCATCTCTCGGAGTTCACTCAGACTGATGTCCATCAAGCCCGTGATGCCATCCAGCCATCTGATCCTCTGTCGTCCCCTTCTCCTCCTGCCCCCAATCCCTCCCAGCATCAGAGTCTTTTCCAGTGAGTCAACTCTTCACATGAGGTGGCCAAAATACTGAAGTTTCAGCTTTAGCATCATTCCTTCCAAAGAAATCCCAGGGTTGATCTCCTTCAGGATGGACTGGTCGGATCTCCTTGCAGTCCAAGGAACTCTCAAGAGTCTTCTCCAACACCACAGTTCAAAAGCATCAATTTTTTGCCACTCAGCCTTCTTCACAGTCCAACTCTCACATCCATACATGACCACAGGAAAAACCATAGCCTTGACTAGACAGTAGTAAGGAGAAATTGGAGGAACTGAAACTCCTTGAGGCCAGGGGCACCCAACGCAATGTTGAGTTCTGTTGGAAATTCAAGTAAAATGTGAGTAGACACAATGGCTCATACTGAAGTAAGGTCCGATGTGTTTGATTTATTTTCTTTTGAAGTTTGAAAATACAATTAGAGAAGAATCAGAGAATTATCTTGACAGAATGGTAGGTATTTAGTAATATCAATGGCCAACCTGACTGTAGTAACTTTGTGTTTCTCTAGAATCACCTAGATATACTAAAATCCCAACCAACTCTCTTCTATTAAATGTCTGAAATCGATTGATTAAGGGGAAAGGATGTACTTAAGTCAACACAATATTATTGTCTCTGTAAATGCATGCAGATAGGAATTGGGTATGCATGTTGGTCTGGTAGTTGTTTTTTTTTTTAATAAAATAATAAGATTAAAAACTAAAACCTGAAGTAGATATATGTTTAAAATATCTCCAAAAGAAAGCTCAACAAAAACTAACACTACTTCCTGAAAATTAATTAACTTATGTAGCAGAAGCTGACATTTACTAGAAGTTTACAGTGTGCATGTGCTCTGCTCAGTGCTTTAATTTTCATAAGAAAACTAGGAAAGAGGTGTTTGTTTTTAATATTTTATGTTATACATGAAAAAGTTGAAGCACAAAAAATTGCACAGATAATAAATGATAGAGTTAGGCTGACATGCAGGAAGTTTCAGACATTTCCATTCCCTAATTGCTGTTTGAAGTAGGGAATGTGAAAATAATTTCCTAGACTTAAACACTATGAAAGATACAGAAATATAACTGGAAACATGTACTCTTTAGTTTTGGAAACAATTCCATGAATTGACATGGTCCACTGGGCATTTCCTACTAGCATTAGTCCTTATCCCTTCTCCTATTTCTTGTTCCTCAATCCATAGTGGAACTATCTCCACCTTTCATGGCAAACACTGTTTCTTCATTTTTTACCTCTGTAGATCAACCTTGGGTAACAAGTCAACCAAGTTAATTGTTCCTTTGTTACAGAGTTCCTATTGATGGGATTCTCCAACCTTGGAAAAATCCAGTTAATCCTCTTTGCTCTTTTTCTGTGTCTATATCTGATTATCCTGAGTGGAAACATCACCATTGCCACTGTCATCTGCCTGGATTGCAGCCTCCACATACTCATGTATTTCTTTCTAGGGATCCTTTCCATCTCTGAGACATGCTATACCTTTGTCATTCTGCCCAAGATGCTCATAAATCTGTTGTCTTTGCTCAGGACAATCTCATTTATTAACTGTGCCACTCAGATATTTTTCTTCCTTGGTTTTGCTGTCATTAATTGCATGCTACTGGGAATCATGGGTTATGACTGCTTTGTTGTCATCTGTCATCTACTTCAGTACTTTATCCTTATGAGCTGGCAAGTCTGTGGACAATTGTCAGCCACTTGAGAGTCCTCTGAAGGAGATCAGCCCTGGGATTTCTTTGGAGGGAATGATGCTGAAGCTGAAACTCCAGTAATTTGGCCACCTCATGTGAAGAGTTGACTCACTGGAAAAGACTCTGATGCTGGGAGGGATTGGGATCAGGAGGAGAAAGGGAAGACCGAGGATGAGATGGCTGGATGGCATCACGGACTCGATGGACATGAGTCTGAGTGAACTCCAGGAGTTGGTGATGGACAGAGAGGCCTGATGTGCTGTGATTCATGGGGTCACAAAGAGTCAGACATGACTGAGTGACTGAATTGAACTGTACTGTAATTGTCTTTTTGTTTTCATTGATAGGCTTCCTCTTAGTTTTTTAGACCACCGTTCTGTCTCAACAAGATTACTTCTGTGACATCTCACCAGTTACCTGCCTTGCCTGTACTAATTCCTATATCAATGAACTCATCATCTTCATTGGTGGAGTTTTAACACTCATGGTCCTTATGACTTTTATCTGCATCTCTTATGGCTTCATTGTTCATACCATCCTAAGGATCTCATCAGTTAAAGGTAAGAGAAAAGCCTTCTCAACTTGTGCCTCCCATCTTACTGTAGTCATTGTCCGTTATGGCTCTGCCTCCTTTGTCTACCTGCAGCTGTCATCAAAGTACTCATCCAGCAAAAATAGACTTGTGACAGTGACCTACACAGTTGTGACTCCATTGTTGTATCCCCTGGTGTCCAGCCTAAGGAACAAAATTGTCCAAATGGCCATTCAAAAAGTGACTGGCAAAAGAGAATTTTATTCTGAAGCTCTGTAATGAGAATACTTCATATCTACAAAATACTCTTTTCTGAGGGTATACCAATAACTGTAAAAGTGATGATAGTGTTGTCTTTCATTCACATAGCACTTTATAACCTCATAGTGAAAGCTTCCCCATGGTATTAATTTGGAAAGTTTGGTGAAGTGCAATCTTAAACTTGGGGTAATTAGTAATACTATACATATTTGAAATGCTCTTAAACTTGAACAGGGAAGTATATTTTAAATTAATTTTATCAGAATATAGTTTTTTCCCAATGTTTTAGTAGTTTATACTGTACCAAAAACTGAATAAGCTGTTATATACTTAGGTAAGAATAATTTTAGTGTCTTCCAGGAAGGATAACTAACATACTGTGAATGGTAATTCAATATAGAAGGTTCAGTCATTACAAATTTCAAGTTTAGAAAAACCTCCACAGGACTCTTCACAAAAAAAATTAAGAAAATGGAATAAATCTAGTTGAAATTTAATATAACCATGAGTTATTAGTGTTGAAAAGGACCCAAGTCTATCACTTCCAATTTTTCTGTCATTGCAGGGATCTTACCTGCAGTATTTCTGTCTCTAGTTTAATCGCTGTTATATATCACTGTTATAAAGCTCCACTTTTTTATGTTGTCCTCCTTTTCAATACACATTTTATTTCTAGAGATGAATATCTCATATGTAATTTTTCACTTCTACAGTAGCAATTTAGATATTTGAGGATAAATAATGCATGAATAATAAAGGCAATGCCAAAGAATGCTCAAACTACGATATAATTGCACTCATCTCACATGCTAGTAATGCTCAAAATTCTGCAAGCCAGGCTTCAGCAATACATGAACCGTGAACTTCCTGATGTTCAAGCTGGTTTTAAAAAAGGCAGAGGAACCAGAGGTCAAACTGCCAACATTTGCTGGATCATAAAAAAAGCAAGAGAGTTCCAGAGAAACCTCTATTTCTACTTTATTGACTATGCCAAAGCCTTTGACTGTGTGGATCACAAGAAACTGTGGAAAATTCTGAAAGAGATGGGAATAGCAGACCACCTGACCTGCCTCTTGAGAAAGCTGTATGCAGGTCAGGAAGCAACAGTTAGAACTGGACATGGAACAATAGACTGGGTCCAAATAGGAAAAGGAGTATGTCAAGGCTGTATATTGTCACCCTGCTTATTTAACTTATATGCAGAGTACATCATGAGAAACACTGGACTGGAAGAAACACAAGCTGGAATCAAGATTGCCAGGAGAAATCTCAATAAGCTCAGATATGCAGATGACACCACCCTTATGGCAGAAAGTGAAGAGGAACTAAAAAGTCTCTTGATGAAAGTGAAAGACGAGAGTGAAAATGTTGGCTTAAAGCTAAACATTCAGAAAACGAAGATCATGGCATCTGGTCCCATCACTTCATGGGAAATAGATGGGGAAACAGTGGAAACAGTGTCAAACTATATTTTGGGGGGCTCCAAAATCACTGCAGATGGTGACTGCAGCCATGAAATTAAAAGACACTTATTCCTTGGAAAGAAAGCTATGACTAACCTAAATATCTAAATATCATATTCAAAAGCAGAGACATTACTTTGCCAACTAAGGTCCGTCTAGTCAAGGCTATGGTTTTTCCAGGAGTCGTGTATGGATGTGAGAGTTGGACTGTGAAAAAGGCTGAGCACTGAAGAACTGATGCTTTTGAACTGTGGTGTTGGAGAAAACTGAGCAACTGTACTGAACTGAATGTATGCTTTCCCTAAAACACCTTTAATCTAGCTGATGAATACTGGTTATTTTTCTCTGGATTATTCTCAAGGTACTTTTCATTTCATTAATAGAATCATCGGGAAATGGATATAATAACCTAGGTGACTTTGGATAATCCTCTCTCTAGTCTTTAAAATTAATTTTATATTAATACATCCAGTTTCTTCTCTATAATTTTCCTATAAGTTCTATTGCATGTGTATTTTTTTTTGACCCCTATGTTTTTCAGACTAAAGTATTATATATTATATATCCACAGTCCTTTTATTTTTTTTTTAATTCCTAATGAGAATTTATTTACTGTCCTGAGTTAAGTGTGGATAGACTTTACATTTCTAATCAAGACAATTAGTGAAACCTATCAAAATATTTTTACATCATTATTTATGCATAATTAATGAAGTATTTTTATTATCTTGAAATGGTGTTTCCTGGGCAAACACAAATGACTTGTTCCAATATACTGTCTTTATAACACTAAAGACAATCTTGGGCTAATTTGCTTTGCCTGAAATTGTCATATTGAATTTGTCAGTTAAATTTGCCTTTTTAACTGCTCACCACTGACACACTATAAAAATCTCAGCATTTGTCTCCACCATTAAGGTATATATATGTGTTTCAAATCATCTTTATTTTATATCTGTGTCTGTATATCTATATTTACTCATACAAATAGTCGGTTTTTTCATATGTAATTTCTGTCCATGTCTACAATCTCTTTATATATATACTTTATTCCATTTTACAATATTGCACTGGTTTTGCCATACATTGACATGAATCAGTCACAGTTGTACATGATCTCCCAATGCTGAAGCCCCTTCCCACCTCCCACCCCACACCATCTCCCTGGATCGTCACGTACACCAGCCCCAAGCAACCTGTATTCTGTATTGAACATAGACTGGAGCTTCATTTCTTATATGATAGTATACATGTTTCAGTGCCATTCTCCCAAATCTTCCCACACTCTCCCTCTCCTTCAGAGTCCAAAACTACGTTCTATACCTCTGTGTCTCTTATGTTGTCTCACTTACAGGGTCATCATTACTATCTTTCTAAATTCCATATGTATGTGTCAGTATACTGTTTTGGTGTTTTTCTTTCTGGCTAACTTCACTCTGTATAATCGGCTCCAGTTTCATCCATCTCATTAGAACTGATTCAAATTTATTCTTTTTAAGGGCCGAGTAATACTCCATTGTGTATATGTACCACTGCTTTCTTATCCATTCATCTGCTGATGGACATCTAGGTTGTTTCCATGTCCTGGCTATTATAAACAGTGCTGCAATGAACATTGGGGTACATGTGTCTCTTTCAATTCTGATTTCTTCAGTGTGTATGCCCAGCAGTGGGATTGTTGGGTCATAAGGCAGTTCTATTTGCAATTTTTTGAGGAATCTCCACACTGTTTTCCATAATGGCTGTACTAGTTGGCATTCCCACCAACAGTGTAACAGGGTTCCCTTTTCTTCGCATCCTCTCCAGCATTTATTGCTTGTAGATTTTTGGATCGCAGCCATTCTGACTGGTGTGAAGTGGT